>VYZU01059693.1:0-51086 GCA_013401355.1 Ceyx cyanopectus
TCTCTGTGTGCAGCAGGGACTATTACAGAACTGTTAAGTCGAGCATCTTGGGCAAGCATCATTTCAGGTATTTATTTGGTTAGCTTAAATCCTGTCTACACTCAATTCCTATATGTTCTGGGTAACCTCAAGAGGTACACACCCTTTTGCAGAAAGCAAGAAGGTGGTCTGAGACACCAGTCTGAGATTGTCAGGTGTGTGTTCGCTTTAGGCTGAATTTCCTGTCCAGAGGTCTGAAAAGTGACTGGTTTTGTACACACTTCAGTGACATGATGAGTGAATTATTCCTTTTGTATGGTGTGAAATGTTGCTTGTTACATCTTGGTATTTTTGACTGAAAGGCATTTTATCTCCATGAGATTGACCTTCTTCCCTGATCAGATTTCAAGATGTTGTGACAGGACAAGGGGCAGTGGGCACAAACTGGAACCCAGAAGGTTCCATCTGAACAGTGAGGGTGGCAGAGCCTGGCCCAGGCTGCCCAGAGAGGCTGTGGAGTCTCCCTCTCTGGAAAGATTTCAAACTAGCTTGGACAATGTGATCCTGGGCCCCTTGCTCTGGGTGACCCTGTTGGGGCAGCTGGGTTGGATGAGATGATCTCCAGAGGTCCCTTCCAGACTCCACAATTCTGAGATTACATGAATCAATGATGCTGCAGTTCTTGAGTTGGCAGATTATCAGACAATGCTATGTTGCTTCATTGCTGCTACAATAGAATTCATTTCAATGCAGTTATGGTAACATGAAACTGGATTAATACTTTGGTGAATCAGGTTTAGGAACTGTAGGTCTCTTCACTGTAGGGAAATGTGATTAAACTTAATAAAAGTTATGGTTTCTAAATGGAGATATATAGCATTTTTTACAAGAATGGATTGTAGTGATTCAGTAGCAAGGTTCTCAGCTGTACTCAGCTATTGCTTTAGCTCATATAAAAAAACTATTGGGTTTTTTGTATGTTACAAGTTTCCATTTTTCTTCATGTTTCTTTATGTTTCCTAACTTGCTGAAAAACTTTTCTGTGGTCCTGTTGATATTGAAATTGGATCAACAAAGGGAGTCCAAGCTAATTACAGAGTTCTGAAATGAGTCTGTTTCAAGTATATCTTTATTTCATATTTCCTCATTTATTTGAGTTAAAAATAGAAACAAATTGTTAACAGCAGCTTTTTCTCCAAATATACTTGTTCATGGAAACTACAGTGGTGGATTCCCCATCCCTTAAGGGGTTTCAAAGCCATGTAGGTATCATACTGAGGGGCATGGTTTAGTGGTGACCTGGCAGTGCTGGGTTAATGGTTGGACCTGATCATGAAGGTCTTTTCCAACAAGAATTATTCTATGATTCTAAGATCTGGTGACCTTTGAAAAAGGATGGATTTTTGTCCAGCAGCTCTTCCATTTTGCTCCCTAATAAATTTAATTATAATTTGCCGAATAAGCATCTCTGTGGGGGGCATTTAAGTGATGGGTGATCCATTTGAGGAGGGATGGATCACTCAGAGCTGGAAGAGGGGGAAAAAATGAGACTGGGTGCCTTTTGCTCTTCACAAGGAAACTGCATTCACTGTTTTGTGTCAGTTGTTAGCTTGTCACTGGGTGGCACTCGCTTGCCAATTCATTGATTCCTACAAATAAATGAACAGTAACATTAATTACACACTCCATGAGTACAGCTTGGTAGGAAGGTAGAAGCTGTGCAGACTTATGCAGCCTACCTGCTGTGTGACCAGGATCCTGATGAACATGCCAGGCAGTCTTTGACTCCTCCTAGCTATTTTTTTGTACTCTTTTGATCATGAACATGGAGCCCAGCTGAGTTCAGTGGAGCCATCCAGCAGCCTTGAACACATATAGCCTTTTTGGGAGAAAGAAATCACTAGTGCCATTNTGGAACCCAGAAGGTTCCATCTGAACAGTGAGGGTGGCAGAGCCTGGCCCAGGCTGCCCAGAGAGGCTGTGGAGTCTCCCTCTCTGGAAAGATTTCAAACTAGCTTGGACAATGTGATCCTGGGCCCCTTGCTCTGGGTGACCCTGTTGGGGCAGCTGGGTTGGATGAGATGATCTCCAGAGGTCCCTTCCAGACTCCACAATTCTGAGATTACATGAATCAATGATGCTGCAGTTCTTGAGTTGGCAGATTATCAGACAATGCTATGTTGCTTCATTGCTGCTACAATAGAATTCATTTCAATGCAGTTATGGTAACATGAAACTGGATTAATACTTTGGTGAATCAGGTTTAGGAACTGTAGGTCTCTTCACTGTAGGGAAATGTGATTAAACTTAATAAAAGTTATGGTTTCTAAATGGAGATATATAGCATTTTTTACAAGAATGGATTGTAGTGATTCAGTAGCAAGGTTCTCAGCTGTACTCAGCTATTGCTTTAGCTCATATAAAAAAACTATTGGGTTTTTTGTATGTTACAAGTTTCCATTTTTCTTCATGTTTCTTTATGTTTCCTAACTTGCTGAAAAACTTTTCTGTGGTCCTGTTGATATTGAAATTGGATCAACAAAGGGAGTCCAAGCTAATTACAGAGTTCTGAAATGAGTCTGTTTCAAGTATATCTTTATTTCATATTTCCTCATTTATTTGAGTTAAAAATAGAAACAAATTGTTAACAGCAGCTTTTTCTCCAAATATACTTGTTCATGGAAACTACAGTGGTGGATTCCCCATCCCTTAAGGGGTTTCAAAGCCATGTAGGTATCATACTGAGGGGCATGGTTTAGTGGTGACCTGGCAGTGCTGGGTTAATGGTTGGACCTGATAATGAAGGTCTTTTCCAACAAGAATTATTCTATGATTCTAAGATCTGGTGACCTTTGAAAAAGGACGGATTTTTGTCCAGCAGCTCTTCCATTTTGCTCCCTAATAAATTTAATTATAATTTGCCGAATAAGCATCTCTGTGGGGGGCATTTAAGTGATGGGTGATCCATTTGAGGAGGGATGGATCACTCAGAGCTGGAAGAGGGGGAAAAAATGAGACTGGGTGCCTTTTGCTCTTCACAAGGAAACTGCATTCACTGTTTTGTGTCAGTTGTTAGCTTGTCACTGGGTGGCACTCGCTTGCCAATTCATTGATTCCTACAAATAAATGAACAGTAACATTAATTACACACTCCATGAGTACAGCTTGGTAGGAAGGTAGAAGCTGTGCAGACTTATGCAGCCTACCTGCTGTGTGACCAGGATCCTGATGAACATGCCAGGCAGTCTTTGACTCCTCCTAGCTATTTTTTTGTACTCTTTTGATCATGAACATGGAGCCCAGCTGAGTTCAGTGGAGCCATCCAGCAGCCTTGAACACATATAGCCTTTTTGGGAGAAAGAAATCACTAGTGCCATTATACATGCACCATTGGAAATTCCTCATTTTCTATTTTCTGCATAATTTTTTTCTCTTCTTCATCAGGACCTGATGGTGGCTACGATGTACGGGCAAGCTCTATTCTGATCTCGTAAGTGTAGCTTTCAGCTTCTACATGAAAGAAATTGAAAAGGTGAGGTTAGGCATTTACACAAGAAATTTCAAAGGTGTTGTAACACCTCATCAAGCCTGGGACTCAAAGGCCAGTATCTGCTTTCCATCTGGGAATTGTTAAAGGAAGGCTAGACCCGTGACCTCTACGGTCAAACCAAAGGGATTGCAGATACAATGAAAGGTCTGAGTCACTAGCTGAGAGTTTCTACAAGATGCTGGGAATTCTTTGAAGCAGTTTGAGAGCTGACAATTAGGCACAGAGGACGTCATGCCTAGGTCTTTGGAGAAAGCCCCAAAGGAGCTCTGCTGCTGACTCCACAGCCAGCTGGAAAGGAACATCAGAAACAGTCAGCTCTAAGGAGAGGCCAGTCTCAACAAAAGCAGGGTGGCAGGGTAATTTTCTCTGTCAGAGTCCAGGCTTTTTGATATAGTAAAAAAAACAGAACCTATAGGTTATGGAGAAGCTGGTTTAGATTCATAGATTCATAGATATTAGGGGTTGGAATTTAGGTCAGAAGCTTAGGAAGACAAGAAAAGTAATGGGTGCCAACACGATTTCTTGCCCTTACCGTTAGACACCCATGTTTGAATCCAGACATATGAGTTAGTTCCTGGCTGACCTCTCTTGGCAATTGCAGGGTGAACTTACTTCTTCAGCCTGGCCGTGCTGCTTATGAGGCACTGTTGGCCTCACTGGGTTTTGGGAACTGTGGCTTTATTTAAAGCAGTGCTGAACATTTTGATGATCTTCCCAGTAGTCCGAGCTGAACTCTCAGAATCATGAGCTGCAGTTCCTCTTTTTAATTCTATCCCTTACTCAAATGAAGAAACCAATAGTATAACATTTTTCTCAAGTCCTTTTGCTTCAGGATGTAAGTGCAGCAGCAGGTAGATTGCTGTAGTGTAGTTTCTTGTTTGTGGGATGTGGTGTTCAGCTTTCACCTAAGCCTGTCAGAGCTACTAGGAAAAAAGTGCAGGAACCAGCTAAAGTCTGTAGAACTCTCCCATCTGAATGGTAGTATTTTGCCCATCTGATAAATGATTTTTATTTGCATTCAGTCCATTCTTTGTTATCTCTGATATCTTTTACTGTCAGTGTTTGTTGTCCTTAAGGCACAAGTGGAATGTTCATGAAAATATTCAGCTAAAACTTCACTCAGTCAATAGAGGTGTTTTTCCTTCTCATTACCTACCACAGTGCTGACATCTTATTGCTTGCTGACATAGGAGACAACAAGAGGGAAAATTGAGTCATTTTATTCCCTAAAAATAAAACCCCCAAGAATGCTTTGCAAAAGAGCAAGTAATTGCTGCAGAGTTCACAAACTCTGTTGTTCATTGAAAGGAGAATATTCTGCACATGAAATATCTGGAACTGAATCACTGTTTGTGATGTTGCAGGTCTGCTGAAATGCTAAGGCTTAACTTTGTCCTTTCTTTTAATAGATGTCTCTACCTGATGTCAGTTAGATAGGTATATAAAAGGATTGTGACATTTGGGGTGCTTTTATCATTGTAGTTGTAGAAATCTTCACATATATTAACAAGTCCAGCTTTCCAGCAGCTGGAAAGTGTCTCCCATGACAAATAAGGATGAAGGAGTGGTAGATTAAACACCATAGGCAAGGTCACACAGCAAGTTTCTGGCAAAACTGGATGAACCCAGATTTCTTTATCACTCAAAGACAAAAAATAATCTTAATAAAACAAGACAAGTTTACAAAACTTAGCCAAACCTGAAGCTATAAGGATGCAATGCAAAGATCATTGTGCCCTGAAATGTACAGAATTCTAGTGTACTACTAGTCAGCCTGAGCATGTTTTGAAAAGAAAATCTGTACAGACACACCTTCTGCAGCCAACAGTTGCCATAGTGAGGAAAGAAAAGAGGTTGTCTTACTGCTTCTAAATTTGTTTGTGATGGGCAGGGAGAAATCCTGAATAGCAGAGACAAAGTACTTGGTTGTTAACTATTAGTGTAAAACATAGGGCATCCTTCAAAATGTGAAACAAGTAGATGTTAAAAATACTGAGCTCCTCCTCTATATTCAGAGGCTGCTGGTTAAGAGGTTAGAGCTGTGCAATAAAAAAAAAACCACAACATTTGAAACGAGTTTATGAACCTTACAGAACTTGGGATTTTGCTGCAGCCTCGAGCACCATCTACAGGACCTTTTATTTGTTGATTCATTATTGCCCATATACCAGCAGGACTATTTCTTTTTGAGACATTGCCCTGCTCTCAAGGTGTCCCTAAAAAGAGGCAGGTGAACAAGTTAATTGCTGCCCTGGCAAGATGCAAGCAGTGTCTTCTCTCCTGAGATGGTGAGGTGAAACAAAGGTAGTGTGGTGGAATCCAGGATCTGTCCTGCAACGTAGCAGTGTACTCTCTGTGGGCTGTTAATTCTGGAATTCTTGTTGCCAGCTGTCTTCAGTAAAATGTCAGGCAGAAGAGGCATAAACTGCATTCTCTGACCCTGTGCTATTTCTGGCGAGGTAAAAGAACTGTTGCAGGATAGAATCTGCAAGACTGTAAATTCACGTGGATTGGGATTCAGGTTTTGGCTGTGGCTTGGTTGAAATTTCTGCTGGTTTTCATGGTTGTTTGTTTTGTTGGGTTTTTTTTGCATGTGTGTTTGTTGTGTTTTGGGGCAGGTTTTGTTTTGTTTTGTTTTGTTTTGTTTTGTTTTCTTGTTGTTATTGTTCTCAAGGTAGTTTATGGATGTAAAATGATCTGTTCACCTAACTGGTATTCAAAATAAAATAAAATAAAATTTAGCAATGTTACCCTTGGTTTCCAGGAAACAAACATGAATTTCCAGTAGACACTGGTAAGTCCCAAGTCTGCGATTTGTCCAAATCCAGCCTTTGTGGTAATATATAAATGGCTTGGTGTTCTTCTCCTGAGCTCAGTAAAAATCTTCCCTATCCAAACTTGACTACAATTTGGGTTAAAAAACAGTATCAGCGCAGACATCTAGTCTTAAGATTTAGTTTAACCTCATAAGTTACCTTGTAAGTAAGTGACAACACAACATCTGAGCCAGCAGTGTGATCTTAGAAAAATGGTCTCCTGGGGTGCATCCAGAAGAGTGTGGCCAAAAGTTTGAGGCATGTTCTCCTCATCTACTCTGCCCTAGTGAGGCCACATCTGGACTACTTTATCCAGTTGTGTCTCCCCAGTTCAAAGAGAGAAGGAACTATGAGAGGGAGTCCAGTGGAGGCTACGAAGATGCTGAGGAGACTGGAGCCTCTCTGTGCTGAGGAAAGGCTGAGAGCCCTGGGGCTGTTTAGCTGCAGAAGAGAGGGGATATGATCAATGCTGATTGATAGCTAAAGGTCAGGGTGCAATGGGATTGGGCCAGACTCTTGTCAGTGGTGCCCAGAGACTGTTCAAGGGGCAATGGGCACAAACTGGAACCCAGAAGGTTCCATCTGAACAGAAGGCAAAACATTTTTGCTGTGAGGGTGGCAGAGCCTAGCCCAGGTTGCCTAGGGAGGCTGTGGAGTTTCCTTCTCTGGAGAGATTCCAAACTAGCTTGGACAATGTGATCCTGGGCCCCCTGCTCTGGGTGACCCTGTTGGGGCAGTTGGGTTGGATGACATGATCTCCAGAGGTCCCTTCCAAACCCCACCATTCTGTGATTCTGTGCAGTGTCCTGAGCAGTGCCTTCCAAAAGGTTTAATCTTTAGAATATTCAGATCTGCAGGAAGATCTTTTTTTTTTTTTCCTCCATTTCAAGGGACAGTTTCATCAAACAAAAAAGTGCAGACAGGATTTCATTTGTCAGGGAGAACCTTAAAAGTGGAGCACTGGACTCCTCTTTCCATGTATTAATTTCATTATCTCTTCAGTCCTCCTAAGTGCTCTTAAAAGCTTTTCTGGAGGCAATGGGTAGACTAGAATACAAAACTGGTAATGGTCTGCACCAAATGAATACATCTCCTTTGTCCCAGGAGCACCCATCATCATTCATGTGAATTTGAATGTCTGTTCCTGGATCTGTGACGTTTTCTCCTGGGTTTAGAAGAACTAGGTGCTCCTCCACTGCCTGGTCAAAGGAGAACCTTGGTACCTGGAAAGGAAACTGAAGGAAACCAGTCTGTCTAGTGAAAGAACATCAGGAGCTGATCCCTTACTACATTTTAGCTGATTCCAGGTGGCTGTTTCTTCATGTGACTGATGTGCTCCTACAGGGAGCATGTCATGTCACTTGGACATCTGAGCAAAAATGCAGTATCTTTCCAAGTTACTATTGTTCACCTTACATAGCCCTTAACTGTTGTCCCTTTATTAACATATCTTGATTGGCAGTTGTCCTTTATCTTCCTTTTAATCTAAGACTTAATCTCAGTTTTCTATTTAAGACTTAAGGTCTCAGTTTCCCGTAAGACCACTTATGGCTTTTAGTCTTTTGTGAATGATTCTTGATGAGGCAGCTAGAGTCTTTTATTCCTCCAGTCAGTATAGAAGAATATTATACTTACTCTACAGCTTGCAAAAGCAACATTCCTTAGCATTTTCCACACTGTCAGACTCCAAACATCAGCATGGTGAAGACACGTGGGATGGGGGTGAATGGCTTTTACACAGCTTTATTTTTTCCAATATATGTACATACCACAATCAGGGGAAGTTGTTTGGGGTTTTTTTTTCCTTTTTGTTTCTGGCTGTTTCTAAGCAGGTGGATTCCTTGGGCAAAATGTGATATGTCAGTGCCCTGTCTCAGAATGGTAGTTGTGAGGGTGAATGTATGTTTTTATAGCATTCCAAAAGCTCTGAATCACTGTGCAAAGGCAATTAATTGTTAACCCAGTAAATATAAGAATTATCTAACTTAGCAGTTCTGCCTGGCTCCCATCCCTTCTTTTCTAAGCGTTTGGCAGGTCACCTCCTGGGTGCACCAGAGGCATCATTTCCAAACATGGGAAGTGTCACAGAGCTCTGAGTAATGAATGAGCCCATTACAACTTTACAGCAGAGAAACCAGGTTAATCCTTTGCCAAATCAGTGCACACAGTGTCCTCTTTCCTTGTTCCTATTACTCAAGGGGTGACAGCAGTTTCTCATCCACAACCTTTCAGGTAACCACTGATGCATGTTTAGGACAGAGATAGGTATGACACTGCACATAGGCCTTCAGATCCTGTCACGGGGAACAAAGCTGACAGAAGCTGACAGCATTGACTAAAGCTATAAGCAGCTTTCTTTGAAACAATCCTTTAGAAAAACAAAACAAAACACACATAAAAAAAACCAAACCAAAACAACACGACTATGAAAAGAAACCATATCTGTTTCAAGTTCTGAAGATTTAATGGAATTAAACCCTTGACCATATAATACCTATTGCTTTGACAGATGTCTGTAGTGAGAAGGAAGTACATTTATACAGTCTTTCACCTTGCACATTCTGAGTTCATTACTTGATCTTGATATGAAGATAATCTGATCAGATGCTTCATATTTTTGCTGTTAAGATGATCTGTTGTCTGCCATTACCATCTGAATTTCCGAGCCTTTGGTTCTTTGTGCTAAAAAGCTTTCCAAAAGATACTGGAGCTCTGAAGCTCTTGAGAAGAGGAAATTTAGGAGAATGAAAGAAGCATCTCAAACTGTTGTCTGTGTTGTTACAAAGCAAAAATAAACACAAAAGATCAGGCTGACAGGATGAGATCTACTTCTATAAGAATTAAATATTCTTAAGAGAAGACCCAACCAAACAGTGGAAAGAGACAAATTTAACACACTCATTCTAACGTGCATTCTGCTGCAAGATGTTACCCTGACCTGTCCCACAAACCTTTTACTGACTTGATCTCAGGATCATAATGCACTTGATTTTATGGAAAAAAGTCTTAAGTTGATGATGAAATACAAAGAATTTAATTGTAAAGATGGAACATTGCAAGTCCTCATCATCTACTACTGTAACTAATCAGGGCAGAGCACAATAAAGTATTAAAGAGAATCTGGAAAATGTTTGAGCTAGTTTATATAAATATAAATGGCTGCCCCAGGGATCATTGTTTAAAGGCCTGATGAATCTTTGAGTTCTAACCCCATGTCTGACACTTATTTGATAGATTGCCTTGGAGAAGTCATGTCCACACATTATGTTTCATGCCCTTAATCTGTAAAATCAGTATGAAAATATTTACTCCCTAGGCTATTGTGGAAATTAATTAATATTTCCATAGTTCTTTAAAGATGTAAAGTGCCAAGTAGTATTATGATTATGCTGCCTTAGTCTATAATTTTGTCAGATGTCACAAATAACATGGGTCAGTAGTTGGCTGCAGACTTCCAGTAAAAATGTAAGGGGTTTGCGTGATGTAGCTCTGCATTATTAAAGAATAATAATTTTCACTCCAAGTTAACAGTAAAAAAACCTCTACAACATTTGATATGAGGTACTAGGTAGGATGCCAGGTATGTAATACTTAATTTGAAAATAAAATCAAGAAAACTCCCAATGTTCTGTGGTTATGAATTACTGATGGAATTTTCCCATAGATATATATATAGATATATGTCATTAATGGTATTTCTAATAACTTTCATGATGTGATGCTGTATTTGGTATCCATTCATTCCTGTTTTTCATGGCAGGAGGCATTTTTCATTGGTTTCACTATCATTCTTCTGTTTGCTGTTTTGACAACTTCAAATTCTTCCTCAGAACTGGCTGGATTTTGGTGAAGGGTGATGTTAGTTTCTCTCCTTGTTTCTTTTTCTGCTCTCTTAAATGGTTTTGATGCCCTTCATGATGAAAGGCACTGTAGCAGTGTGAGATATTACTGTAAATTGCTCAAAGCTTTGGTGAGGTTTGAAGCTGCTGGTTCTCTTCTCACACCTCTTGTAAGATATGCACCAAAGGAGCATTATCTTGCAAAATGGAATGGACTTGTTGAAAATGGACTTAATAGAAAGGGATCCACTAAAAACATAATTTAGTCAGATAATGGCTGTGCTGATGCTTCTTGCAAATAGAGGAAGTTTTAGATTATTATCTGTGAATTAGTTGAAGCTGATGAATTATCCAGGGAAATACTTTATTAACATAGTTGTATCTACAAGCCTCTGTTCTAAGCTCTCCTTAGCCTTAAGGAGTCTTTGCAGGTAGCTCATTTTGAGCCTCTTCCACTCATCCAGAAGTCAGGTATAGAATTTCTTTGTTTCTGTCTGCCTGCTCATGGCTTCAGTTCACTGTGCCAGGTGACTCAACTTGCTTGCGTGGGCTGGAGTTCAAGTCTCCAGGCTGGAGTTCAGGCATTGCATCATCTCCAGCCTGCCAGCCCATCTGACTTCCCCAGACTGTGAGCTGGCAGGGAAGCCCTGGGGAATCTGGACTTGAGGCACAGCTTGCATTCCTAAGGTAGCACAGCTATGCTGCAAGAGGTTTAAACACCTTACTGAACACAGAGCTGGTTTGCTCTTGAGAACTGGTTACCAAGAAACACTGTGCTGGCAACTCTAGATCTCTAGTTTGCTTTGCTTATTAATTAGCTAGATTTGCATGCTATCATTCCCTCTAGATAAGACAAAAGCTTGCTAAAAGTTCATGCTATCCCAAGGAAATTGGTAAGTAGTGAAATTCAGAACAGATTAAGGGAAATCAAGGGTCATTCATAGGATAATTTCCATCAGATGTGGTATGGAGCTCTGGAATATTTTACTTGCAAAACCCAGACATTTAAAAAGATAGATTAGTTAAAATTCACAACTGAGCATGATACTGCTGAGTGTGCAATAGAAAATTATCCTGTAGTACCAAGGGAGTTAATTAGATACATCTCCTGTTTTGATATGGCAGTGTTTTGAACTCACTGCATTCGCAGCTATAACTGGATGATGCACAGGTTACCAAACATCATAGAACAAAGCCTCTCTGTCTATAAACAGGTGAAGGGACCTCAGCCAAGCTTCAAACCAGGCCTGAAATATTGTAGAGATCTCCAGCTCCTGAGTATCTGTGGAAGACCCTCAGCACAGCAGTCTCCCTTGCAACTTTTGTTTTTAATCCCTGAGTATAACCTGTTTTCTAGAAAAATCCAGATGCTTCTAACAAAAAGCAGATGTCCATTGTCATTGTCATGATCCTGCCTTTAGTCCCAGCTCTGTGTCCCTTTCTTCAGCACTCTTTAGCCCCAGGGCTCAGATGGTGTCACAAAAGGAGCCAGTTCAAGGAATTACACTGATTGAAAGCTACCTCCCCCCAAATTAATCCTTGAACAGGTTAACCATAGGGTCAGATGAACATCATGGCAGGAACAAGGGAGAAGGAGGAGGAAATGATTAACCAGGGATTTCAATTTACCTCAAATTAAATTGTTGAGGACTTAAAGCATGGTGAAAGCCTCGATAGCCAGAGATTTCCTCTGCTGTCAATGAAAAGGGAGAATTACACAAAATCACTTTATATATTACCCTGTATAGGACTTGATTTACTTTTTTACTAGAGAGATCTTGATGATAACCTTGATAAACTTCTTAACCTTGCTACTAGAATGGTTTTATGGACTAAGACAAAGCAGTAAACTTTGGAGTAATTTAGAGTTTTTTTTCAGTCCAGCTTTAAGTGCAGATGTTATGACATTTCTCAGTTTCTTCTTCTTCCCAGACACGATATTCCTACAACAAACAAAACTGTGCTCAGTGATGCCTGTGGCAATGTCTGTTTCTCATAATCAAAAGAGCCCAAGATTTCAATGTAAGGTCAGAAAGGTCTGTTACGATGATGACTAAAGACATATATGATCATTCTTTTCTGTCTATAACCAAACATTAAGATTAATTCGCCTGTGATTTCCTCGTTGTACAAAGAAAATCCCAACAAGTTTACTCGCTAATCTCAGGTCACATTGGACATGAGTATGCCATTACATGGGGGAAAGGACCATTGTGTAGTCCTTCTACTCACAGACTTGTACAAAGGAAAATCTGGCACAGTCATGTATGTGGAAGCTGAGATGTAATCACAATGGTTTGGTTTGGAAGGGACCTTAAGATCATCTAGTTGAAACGCCCCTGGCCATAGGCAGGAACAACTTCCACTAGAGCAGCTTGTTCAGAGCCCCATCCAACCCTGGATGCTTCCAGGGGTGGGGCACCTCCAACATCTCTGGGCACCTTGCTCCAGAGCCTCACCACCCTCACAGTGAAGAACTAATCTACATTTATCCTGGTTTCTCCCATGACATTAGGATAACTCTTGCACCACAGGTAGTATTAGCCTGTGAAACTATAGGAGATCCATGGTGGTTTGTGCAGAACTAGCTCAAGTGAAAAAGCCTCCATATAAATCAATGTCTTCTAAGTTTACTATCTCATCTAAATGGTGGTTGTAGAGAAAAACCCTCTAACCACATCATTTTAGCCCTTGGGTTTTTTTTGTTTTGTTTTGTTTTTTTCTCTCCTCTTAGCAATTAATAGAATGATGTAGATTCTAAATCTCAATACTTGTGCTTTCTAATCCCCTGGAAATTAATCATTGACTCATCCCAGGTCTAAGCACATCTCTCCCAGCAGTTACCGTGTGGCCTCATTCTACTGAGTCTTAATCATGGTTGTAAGGCATTCTGCAGTTCATTTATGTACACTACAGGTGTCATCATCAGTAGCTGCAGTGGGATAGAGACTTTATTCCAGTCACTTAATTGACTTTCTTAGTAATGCATCAACAATGGCATTTGCTGTTCACCCTCGGATTCGTATGGCAGAGCTTCTTCTGTAATAGAGGAGGGGATGAAGTTATGGTGTGACTGAAGTAGTGCCTCACTGTCCTATTGTCAGATGGTCTGGACCATAGTTGGAAAAAGCTGAAGCTAACTAACTTCACTGTGGTTTGTGCCACAGTGCTGGTGGGAGTTAGCTGTATACAAAACACCACTGATTGAGGTTTTGGGGAGTGCAATTTGGAGTAGCCCTCAAGATGTTCTAAACCAGTTAAGCTGGTGGCCTGCAAGCCAAATCTCACTTCTGACATGCTCTGTCCAGCCTCCTGCCTTTTCCTCAGAGGAATAAGGGAAGAACTCTAACAGATGGCTGTTTTCTCTTGTAGTAACCTCTGTTTCTGTATCTCTGAATGGAGACCTTCTGATATCATGGTCCAGTGCGGTGGCCGTCAAGCTTGACCCACCTTGTCAAGAGTTGATATTTTAGAGCTCAGCCGTGGTTCAGCACTGGGATAACTTCTACATTTCCCTGTTTTCCCTGCCTGGCTGTATCTGAAGAAGTGGGCACAGTCTTCAGCATTGGCAAACAATTTCACAGCCCAATTACATGATGACTCAAGGGAATATGACTAGCGAGTGTGATGTTTGCTGTTTGGCATATCTGTCAAAGTCCTGTAGATATTTCTTGGCATTTGTCCAGTTGCCTCCTTAATGTCTTATGACATGTGTTCCCAGAGAGGCTGAATTTTATGTTTACATCTCCCTGACCAGAAAATGAGCACCAAAGCAGCTATTCCAGACCTGAGTTTATTAACCAGTGGAAGACAAATACTTGAAAAATAATTTCATTTCTCTGCCTTATTTTCTCTACAGTTTCTCTTTCATGAGAAACTGTGCTTGCTTTAAACAGGTGCAGAATTGCCAGGGAGCCCAGAGAGTGGCAGTCCCTCAGCAACACACCCACCACATCAGTTTAGTTCAGTTCTAGCTATGCTATGTATCTATGTAATGTGTGCAGGAATGTTCCAATGTGCTGATGCCAGCTGGCAAAGAATGTCCCACACCTATGCTGGTTTGTTCTTTAAGCTTCCAAAATAGAGTGCTTCATGCAAACTGCTTCTGGAGAATAAGCAAAGCCCAGGAATCATCTGGGGAAGTTCTGCTTGGTGTGGTGGTGCACAGGTGCCATTCCATCCACCAAACTTCAGTGCCCTTGGAATTTCCCAAGTATGTTGGGATTTATTAGGGGAGCCATTTTTCAGAGAAGAGCTTGCAACATTTCACAGCTTATCATCTTCCCCATCCCAGCAGTGCTGCCCGTGGCTCTACCAGTAAGAGCTGATCTTAATTAAAGGCCCATGCTGCGGCCATGTAAACTTGCAGACCTGCACAGCATCAAGCCCTTGGCATTTCTGTTTTATCTCTCTTCCTCAGTATCTCCAAATAATATCAATGTAGAAATAGGAAGCCCCTGCTTGTTCTTTGTCCTACATTACATGATAGATAAGTGTTCTTAGTGTGTTATCAGCATTGAGGTTTTTGCATTAACCACCTGCTCATAGTCATAACCCTTTTCCATGTTAAAAACTTGTATTAAGCATTTATGGGTTGGTCACAGGAGTCAGACTGGCTTGTGTATTTTAAACATACAAGTACATGAAAAGCGTGTTGCAAATGTAAAAGTAGTCGCTTTGTGCAAATAAGTGGATTTAGTTCTGTTTTAGTCCTCATTTTAAGTGAACTCTGTGCATAAGGAGTCTCTTAGAATGAAGATCTGGAGTCAGAAAATCAAAATTGAGTATTATGGCTTTGTTACCAGAATGATTTTGATTGCCTGTACTGAGGGTATTTTCCGAGCAGGTAAGTTCTAGGCCCCTAAATTAAGCAGACCTATCTGCTTTCCATTTTGATTCTGTCAGCATAGGTACAACTGAGAGGCCACTGTATAAAGCAAAAGATTTAAAGAGGTTGCAGGACATTTTAACCCACAAAAACATCTATTATTCCTTCAAGTACAGAAAGCGAGTGCTTCAATTAGTATTGTCTTTTTTCTTTCATGTTCCTGTCAAATTGCATTGAAACTCTGCTATGACTTCTGCACCCCAGATCACAGTGGGCCCAAGACCTGAAAGTCTTAGGTCTGTCTTCCTAATATAGGCTCTCGAGTCTGAATCATCTTCACATAAAAGCATTTTTCAGCAGTTTTAGTGAATACTCTCTGCCAAGCAATCACTGCTGATTCACTGGGTAGCTGTGGATCTGTTGTACCCCAAGGCTGCAGACATGAGCAAAGTAGGCTGTGGTTGAGGGTGGCAGACCATCAAAAGCAGCAAACAGCCACATTCCAGCCATTTATGTGACAGTAGAAAATCAGGTTGGTAGGAGTGGATGATGTTTAGAGGTAATGTTGCTTCATGGAGTAATCCTTCCCAGCAGCACCAGAAATTCTTTTGCTCCCCCTCTAGTGCCCATCCCTCCAGCAGCTCTAAGAGCAGCTACAGCTCTCAGCCCTCCTTTCTCAATGATTGTTCTAAAACCTTTCTGACAGTCCCATTTGACTTCCATATGCACTATTCATGGCATGAAGCATGGTTTGAATATGCAGAGAAATATCCTCCTTCCAAAATTACATGCATGAAAAACACCTATGTCAGTAGTCTCAGCAATAGTTATACCAAGGGGTTGGACTAGATGATCTTCTAGGTCCCTTCCAACCCCTGACATTCTGGGGGTCTGTGATCTGTTTCTTTTTCTTTTTCAATCACCTTGTTGTGGCAGAAGTGCAATGAGCCCAGCTTCACTGGGAGAAAGGAAGTCTTAGCAATGGAAAAACAGTAAGGCAGCATTTCAGCACAACTAGGCAGTGCAGGGGAAGAGACTGAGCCAGAAGCCTCAGCACCTTGAAAGGCAGGAATGTGATGCGGCCATTTTGTGGAGGGGCAGGTGAGGTGGTGGCCATTTTGTGGAGGGGTAGGTGAGGTGGCAGCCATTCTGTGGAGGGGCAGGTGAGGCGGCGGCCATTTTGTGGAGGGGCAGGTGAGGTGGCGGCCATCTGAGACCTCACCTGGAGTATTACATCCAGTTCTAGAGCCCTCAACACAGGAGAGACATGGAGCTGATGGAGCAGGGCCAGAGGAGGCCACAAAGATGATCAGAGGCTGAAACACCTCTGCTATAAGGACAGGGTGAAGGAGTTGGGGTTTTCAGCCTGGAGAAGAGAAGGCTCCAGGGTGATCTTATAGCCACCTTCCAGTACCTGAAGGGGCTACAGGAAGGCTGGAGAGGGGTTGTTTACAAGGGCCTCTAGTGAAAGGATGAGGGGTAAGAAGTTTAAATTTGAGTAGATTTAGACTGGATATCAGGAAGAAGTTCTTTACCTTGAGGATTATAAAAGAGTGGAATAGGCTCCCCAGAGAGGTGGTTGAGGGCCCATCACTGGAGATATTCCAGGTGAGGTTGGCCAAGGCTCTGAGCAGCTTGGTCTAGTTGCAGGGGGGCGGCACTAGATGCCCTTTGTAGGTCCCTTCTAGCCCTAAACATTCTATGATTCTATACATGGGCTGCTCCTTCTTATGGCTTCAGCAGCCGAACTGCTCATTGTCGAAGCAGCAGAAATAAATAATGGCATTATTAAGAGATGGCAATGGAAATAATGGCGTAGCTGAGAAACTCTTCCTCCTTGGCAACCAGAAGCAATATCAGCACACTTCTTGTAGTGGAGAAGCAACCACTTGGTAGTTGCTTTCATATCCATTGCAGTGTTTCAAAGTGTCTTGTTTTGGACATTTAATAGATGTATTCTTCATAAAGTACTTGGGCATGGGGAATATGCAGCTGGTCTGGAGGCCCCATGGGGAAAAAAAAAAAAAGTGGGGGGGAGAGTGACTGAGGGTCTTCAGGAACAACTCTGTAACATGTCCTAAGATATTATAGTACCTTTTGGTCCCTTGGTGAATAGCTACTTCTGTTTTGCACAAGGGGTTGCCAAAGCACTGAGCTTGCTTAATCGATTAAGCTGTTGGTTAGCAAAACAAACCAATGCCATGTTGCTAGTGTTTTCAGGATTGCTTATGGATATAGATTCTATTAGACATGCTACTTTGCAAAATGGAGCTGCAATTAACCTTTTATTGTTAGTGTTAGCTCACAGCAATGGATGTGAAGACTTTGATGGAATGTGTTGTATGAAATTTTCTGATCATTCTGTATGGACCCAGTAACTGCAAAATGGAGTGTGGAAGTTACAACAATCAGATATCAATGAATGGTTTTACGATCTGTTGAAAGCATGGGGTTTGGGGGATGAATCAAATCACTGATAAGGGCAGGACTAATAATATTGATTGTGGTTGTTTGTATATTATTAATAATTCCATACTATCCTGCCTGCAAAGGGCTCTGCAGTGGATGGTAAATGCAGTGTTTACTGTAGAAAAACAAAAAGGGGGAAATGTGGGAATATCCATCTGGCCTGGGATTTGACCTTGACCAATTGTAGCTGTGCCTTTGAGACAGAGTGAGAAGTTCCCAGCAGAGAATGATAAATAAGAATTAAGGCAGTTGCTAACGAAGGAAACTGCAAGATATGCAAACAGATGAAGTAATAACAGAACAACACACCAATGGTCGTTAGAGGCACAACAGAAGAGCCAATGAGATTGTTACATGTTATGTAGTGAAGAGTATAAGAATCAGTGTGCTAGCTTAGTGAAGGTGCTATTGCTATGGCTATTGCTGCTTAACAAATGTGTCATTTGACAGTCTCTACTGCAACAGACTGCTCCTTTTACACATTATACATGAGTGCTGAGGCCAGTTTTACTATGTGCATAAGGGAAGCCAAAGTGATTAGATGGAGCTACTGAGTCTCCTTCTTGGTGTCTCAGTTGATTTTCCCCATGACTGCCAATTTGTTAGAGCATCCCAGAATCGTTTTGGAAGGAAGAGACCTTTTAGATCAAGTCCAACTTCTAACCCATCACTGCCAGTTCACCACTAAACCACATCCCTGAAATAAAATTTGCCCTTCTACTATGAAGAAAGTAAAAATAAAAATTCTTACAATGATACTTTTCCAGAATTCTTAGTTAATAACTGTGTTTGTAGAAAGGAAAGTGCTGTAACAAACAAACAAAAAAAAAGCCTCTACAGAGCCACTGTAGCTTTTTCTATCATATCACTTCAGTGCTGGTTTGGGCTGAGTTTCAGATCTATGCTCTGAGCACTGAAATGGTTAAGTGACTAAAAATATACAAGCACTTTTCAGGTTCTGAAATTCAGTCTGCAGTGATTATTATGTGTGCTTGACAAAAACCTTGCTTTGCCCTCTAAACTTATGCATCCCATTATACCTGCAGTCTGTAACTACTCTTTCTAAAGCTAGGAGCACAGGAATTGCCCCTGACAAATGGTGACAGATCGTCCCCATGAGGCCACCAGGAACTCCAGCTGGTATCAGGCTTTCACAACACTGTCACTGGGAGGCAAAAATTGTTCATAGCTCTCCTGGACAAAAGGAACTGAAGGATGAAATGTGCTGCTTTTTAATGTTGTTTCCCGCCCCCCATCCCCCCTTCATTTATGTATTGTTTCAATTCACAAGAAAAGCTCTTTTTTCCCTACTCTAGTCATTTTACAATTAATGAAATTTGCACTGTATCAAGATAGATCTGTCAACTGCAATATAACAATGGCAAGCAGTACATTTAATTCTATAGATACATCATCACCTGAAGCAAAAGTTAAAGCATTCTGGTAAAGAAGGCTACCTATTTTGATTACTGAAGATTGAATAATGTTCATAAAATGTTAAATAACATCCTGATGGCTTTTCTGAAAGAGACAACTGTCCACAGACAGCAGAATTATAACAGGCTCATTGTAGATCAGCATTTAGCAACAATTTGGGGGCAGTGATTTTTACTGAAGGCAGGGACTGGGATCTGTGGTGAAGTGGTAATGAGTCAGGTTGGTTGGTTGGTTGTTTTTTGTTGTTGGTTTTTTTTTCCAAATCCTGCTTGCTATCAGATTTTGGGGCATAAACAATCAGCTTTTGGTTAGTATGAAAAATCATTCCAGTCAGTAAGTAGGTGGGGGTTTTGGAGGATGGATGATAAAACACATACAGAGCAGAAAGCTTTCAAGAAAATAGGAAGTTACTATCCAAGGAAGAGGTAGAAGACAACAAGAAACTATTTTTAATACATATGAAACCAAGAGGCTTTTATATGCCTGAGTTATTACTGAAATCTGATTAAAGGGAGCTGTTGTTTCATGAATGATTTTTAATCCTGTTGGCAGTCAGATGAGGTGTAAATTTGCAAGCCGATTTTGTATGCAGATCACCCCGCTGCCTTGGTATTGATTTGAAAGATGCAGGATGAATGTTCCCTGCACTGTAAGGAAAGTGAAAAGGGGAAGAAAAAAAAAAGAGGCTGTGAGTCCCAGGAGCCTTTTGTTAAACTCTGCTGGATGGGAGTAGCTGTGACTAAAGGAGACACAGAATGTCATTCCAGGACATAGATGAAAGAATACACAGGATGTTTCACCTGAAAAGTAAAGGTGCCAATAGGCAGTAGGATGGTTATGGATGTACAGACTAAGGGCACTATCCTAAGCCATTTTTATTTTTTTTTTTCACCTTCGAGGGCATTGGTTTGGCCCACAGTGCCTGTCCCAGCATAATGACCCAAATGTATCCCCTTTCTGACATCCCTTTTAGCTATAGCACCTAGCACCTCCTCTTTTGAAACCTCAGCATGATTTCCCCCAGAGGTAGCCTCTCTGAGTGAAATGCTGAAGGCAGAAGTTGCTGGCCCAAAGGAAATGCACTGGTTGATGTCGTGGACCCGACAACAATAGAGCAGTAGAACTGGGTAGTTCAGGGCAGGAATACAGATCAGGGGGAGGTGTCAGGGAGATGGTGACTCTTCTGCCCTCAACCAGACCTTAATAAGTGTAATCAGTACAATTATCTCACGTGCTATAAAACATGAGAACCAATGAAACACCATAGTTCTTCCATGGCAGTGGAATATTAACAACTGGAATATTATTCCAGTTATGTGGTAATCAAAAAGAATCAGGTATTTGGGCAAATCATAAAGTCATCACCTCTTACATTAGATGAGATTATGAGGAATACTAAAGCTGTCACTACTGAGGATTGCTGCAGCTCCAGTAAATTGAAGCTAGTGAGTCTAGAGCAGGACACCTGGATGGTATTTCATACCCTCTCTGCCCTTTTGGAGCAGCATAAATCATAGTAGAGGTTGAAGGAGAGCTGCCAAGAAAATACATCTTGAGCTGAAGAAGAAAGTTATGATAATTTGCAAGCAACTCTTTTAGCAACCTTATCACTGAATTATTTTATCCCTTAAGTTAATCGTTCCTGCCAAAGTAAACGCTGAATCTCACATGGCTACCAGGGCATCCTGCTTTTGAGGATGTTTTGTGCAAACTCTCTAAACTCAAGGAGAGTTGTTCTCCCCACTTTGTATTTGATTTGAGGATGAGAGCACCCAATCATCCACGCTGTTGATGAGCAGGATGATTACTTGTTCTCCTGATGCAACCAGAATATGTGTCCTTCAGCTCCCACAGCCCAGTCCAGGTTGCCTACTGATCTCTCTCTAAACTGGATTCTCAGGCTACCCATGCAGGATTCAAATGCAAGATTCTATGAGCAATGTGATGTAGTCAGAGATGTCCCTGCTTACTGCAAGGAGGCTGGACTAGATGACCTTGACAGGTCCCTTCTAACCCAAAACATTCTATGATTGATGAAACTCTTCACCATTGCCAGCAGATAGAGTAATCAATGGGTGGATAATTGCTCTTTCTGGTAACACAAAAGCCAGGCTGTCATCAGGTGGCAGGCAGAAACAATTCTGCTTGGACTTGTAGCAGAGTCAACAGGACTGTGATTAGATCCTCAGCAATCCATCAGCTGCACCTCCTTATGGCAAGAGCAATCTACTTCTCTTTCCTGAAAACTGCCTTTTGGGGAGTTTTGTTGAGTTTATTGTTCAGCTGGGAAGAGACCATTAGTTGTGCCTATCCTCAGAAAAGTGTCATTTTATAGGAGCCTGTTGACTGCACAATCATCTCTGGGAGGCCAGGCACCCTCCGTGTACAATTTACAAGATATCCAATGTCAATGCAAATTATTTGCAAGAAGATGTGCCTGGCTGTAGAGGTTTGTCTTGGTCACTGAAGCTGATTCATTGATCTCCCATCTGAGATCCCATCTCAATGTCAAATGTAGTAGTAATGCCATTTTAAGGGGTTTTAAAACATTTTAAAAATGTGGTTGCAGTTTCTACAGTATTTCTCTCCCACAGGTTGCAAAATCTTTCTGAGCTTTCAGGGCCCCTGAGTGTTTTGGCTTTCAATTGTTCCTTCTCAGCTGCAAATCTGCTTGGAATGTTTGACAAAAATTGAAGTGGGAACTTTGGGGATATTGTAGGTACCTCTAGAAATTATCCTCAACTTTCCACATCCTCCTGTTCCATCCTAGGCTCATCTCTACTCTATGGTTCCATAGTTCTATGATTCTGTTCTTTTTTCCTTCATGCTGTTTTTTCTGCAGAAGTAGTAGTTCTTGTGCACAAGGTGTATTTCATGCTTCCAAACAGTCTCTTGGAATGCTTTGGAGATGTTATCACAAGTCTGCTAGAACTGGAAGATATGCAGGCAGCTTCTCATACTGGAAGGGTCAGGAGCATTTATTCTTATGTGCCCATCTCTCTCCCCAGCTCACCCATCTCAGGAGTGAACACATTTCTGTAGCAATGTTTTCTGTTCGTGTCGTAGTTCTTCTGCCATGAAGCAACCAGCAGCAGGTAAATGTATATTTAAATAAATGTTTGTAATTCCACACAGAAGACCACTTGGAAGGAATGTAAACCTTTTTCCCAAGCATTACATGTTCCCATACATATCAGTATTTATTTTTTTTTTGCTTCTGAACTCATTAACATTGGGAAAATGTTTTATTACTATACCTCTTTTCACCTTTATTAACTGATATCTCAAACCTCAGAAGAAGTAGTTTGGCAATAAGACATGAAAATAAAATATCAAACAACGACAGAGAGGAAACCGTTTTTGTGGACCATATGAAAGAAGCATTTGATGAAAGCCCTTTTACTGTGGCAATAGTCTTCTGACTTTCAGTGCAATAGGAACTAAGTCAGGTGAGCATAAGAAAATAAAGCACATCCTTACTAAGGGAAATAGTTCATTTTTTTCAGGATTTCTTCTTGTCTGTGCAAGCATTTGTATGAGTTTCATGTGTAGTCCATTCATACCAGTAATTTTGTCTTGCTATGAGTCTTTTCCTCCTTTTCGCTCCCCAGAGCTCATTTCTTTCCAAGCACAAGCAGATGATACATTGAGACCTAGCAACAAATTGAACTTAATCATTTTAGCTGTGTCCTGTAAACCATGGTGGAGCAAAATTATGTCAGTCATTTCCAGGTAGAAAATTACACCTCTGTGGAGTGATGCATCAGCAAAATCTCAGTCCATCAGCCTTCAAAACAGTTACCAAAGCAAAAGCTCTTTTTAGTTTTAGTGACTGCATCAGAGCCACATTAAAAGCTCAGACTATGATAACAAGCCAATACAGATAGAAGTTTGTGATAAATGTTATTTGGGTAATTAAATTTACACATGAATAATTAGTTGTATCATCTGAGGGGAATGTGGCATTTTTTGGATGGCATGTAAAATGAAGTTCTGGATGTCTTGGTTCTACTCACAGATAGTTAGATGTGGCCTTTAGGCAAGGTTCTGACAGTTCCTTCTCTTACAGCCTCCTAAGCCTATATGGCAACTTTTGAAGACATTGGGTTTTTTTTTGTGTGTTTGTGTGTGAGTTTCTGTTTGTTTGTGGTTTTCTGTGGGTATTTTATGTAGGGCTTGTTTTTCATCTCACCTGGTCCAGCTTTAACTCCTCTGGCTAGAGAGGAATATCTTCTCATATCCACTTTCCCAAGCAAGATCAGACTCCAACTTTGTAAAGTGTTCAATATATTTGTAAATGCAATGTAAATGTAAACAACATGTTTGTCTGAGAGTGAATGAGTCTCAGACTACTTTTGACTGGCACTATCGTGTTTCACTTAATGAGGTAGATGAATTTGATTCAACATGACTAAAGGCAGCTGAGTCATGTCCTCACTCTGTATATGATCAGCAGACAGATAGATGCAGTAGCTGTTTGTGATTCCACAGCTTCTGTTGCTGTGTTTAAAATTCCTATTTAACTGAAAGAAAATTAGTATCGACCTGTATTAGTTTGATTGCATGTTGTTTTGTGCACTCACTTTGAGTTATTAGGAAATAGCCAAGGAAGAATTGATCGTGTTTTAAAGGTCCTATGAAAAGTTATAGAGCTGCACATTAGAAAATGGTGTTAAGCAAATGAGAACTAATTGTTTTCAGCAGCATTGGTAATTGTCCATTCTTCCTTACCTCTTCAAAGCACATAAATTTTCTCTTGCTGAACAATAAACCAAAGTTTCATAGCACTGTTAGCTGCTGTGTAGGACTTGCAGCAAGACACGGTATGGTATTTCCAGCACAGCTTCATCTTGCTACACTGCAGATCTCAGGACCATAGAGTATTGCAAAACTAGGCACAATCCAGATGTGAGCACACCCACCAACTTCAGGTTTCCATACTGGAAAAGCTGCAGCTTTTCAGGTCATTGTTTTGGTCTCCAGTTGTGAATTACAAGAGAGCAGCTCCTCATCAGTGAGCCTAAGGTGTCCCAGCAGAGCCAGGCAAAAGCTGAGCCTTGCCACAGCTATGGGTGCTGGAGGACCCCTCTGCTGGCAGGTCAGGCTGGGACAGTTGGGGCTGTTCTGCCCAGAGAAGAGAAGGCTCCAGGGAGACCTAATTGTGGCCTTTCAGTACTTCAGTAGTCTGTCAGAAAGATGGGGACAGACTTTTTGCAGAGCCTATTGTGACAGGACAAGGGGTGATGGTTTTAAACTAAAAGATGGAGATTCAGACTGGAGAGAAGGAAGAAATTTTTAACACAGAGGGTGGTGAGACCCTGGCCCAGGTTTCCCATGTGAGGTGGTTGATGCCCCATCCCTGGAACCATTCTAGGTGAGGTTGGCCAGGGCTCTGAGCAACCTGCTCTTGTTGCAGCTGTCCCTGCTCCCTGAAGGGGGCTTGAAAGGTCCTTTCCAACCCACAACATTCTATGATTCTATGTGCATATAAAGATTTTACATCATTTCTAATGAGCACATGTCCCAGATATAGAATTTCTTAAAATGCTGGTGTTTTGCTGTTACAGAAACTAATTTCCAGAACACTTTTTGGAGAAGACAGGAACTTGTTTTGTGTTCAGCTCAAAAATAACCTGTGTGAGTGAGCTGCTGACTACCTGCTAGCGTGAGTAACAATACTAGCTGTAACTGCTCTATGTACAGAAGAGATTTTGTGCTTTGCAGTGCCTCTCTGAGAATGCCACTCAAGAGCAGACAGTGAAAGGGAACATAACAGTCCTTTTAGTAGAACAGTCAGCAGAACTTCAGAGGTTCTATAGGAGGGCCTTGTGATATATAGAATCATAGAAATGTCTGGGCTGAAAGGGACCTCTAGACCTCATCTAGTCCCATCCCACTGCTGAAAGCAGGGCCATCTGCAACTAGAGCAGGTTGCTCAGAGCCTAGTCAAGCTCCACCTTGAATGTCTTCAGGGATGGGGCCTCAACCATCTCCCTGGGCAACCTGTTCCATGCTCCACCACTCTTGTGGTGAAGAACTTCCTTATTTCTAATCTAAATCCACTCCTTTCTAATTTACAAACATTTCCCCTTGTACTTTCACTATAGGCCTTTGTAAACAGGCACTCTCCAGTCTTTTTATCAGCTCTCTTAAAGTACTGGAAGGTGGCTATAAAGTCTCCCTGGAGCCTTCCCTTCTCCAGGCTGAACAACCCCAGCTCCTTCAGCCTGTCCCCAGAGCAGAGCTGTTTCAGCCTCTGATCATCTTTCTGGCCTCCTCTGGCCCTGCTCCATCAGCTCCATGTCTCTCCTGTGCTGAGGGCTCCAGAACTGGATGCAATACTCCAGGTGAGGTCTGAGCAGAGCAGAGAGGCAGAATCACTTCTCTCCAGCTGCTGGCCACACTTCTGATGCAGCCCAGGATGTGACTGGCTTTCTGGGCTGTAAGCACACACTGGCTGTTCGTGTCCAGCTCCTCCTTTATCAGCACCCCCAAGTCCTTTTCTGCAGAGCTTCTCTCTATCACCTCAAGCCTGGATTGATAGTGGGGATGTTCTGGCCCAGGTGCAGGACCCTGCACTTGCTCTTGTCGAACCTCATGAGGTTCACATGGGCCCACCTCTCCAGTCTATCCAGTCTGGAATATCATCCATCTCTGGATGATATCTAGTCCCTCTGGTGTAACTCATTTATAAAACATAAAATTAAATTAAACAGAGAAAACTGCAAAATAATGTGTAAGGAGAAAACAAGGCGTAATGACCATCTCTACATTATACTTTTTAATGTTTAAGAAATATACTCTAGTTAATGTGGATAGATCTCTGAAAATGCCATCTTCATGCCCAGCAACATAAAAAGTTCAGATAATATTATTGTATTTATTATTTAATTTTATTATTTATGCATTTATTGTATTATATTTAATATCAGAAATCCTCAGTGTGGAGAACAGATGACACAGAACTGGCAAGATACAAAAGAAGGGAAAATGTTGTCCTATACTGGCTATACTCATACAGTCATTCATCACCTGAATGTCCACAGGTTGCCATTGTCAGGTTCAGTCTAGTGATCTCAGTGAGCTTGGGAGACTTTTGCTCTGTCCTGATACTAGCTTCTTAAGGATTTTACTATTTTACCCTTCATTTTACATCTTAAAGGTCCGGGCAAACTTGGGCAGGTTCTTGAGTGTCCAGAGGCATCACCATTTTGGATGCTTCTCCAAATGCCATCATGTTCTCAGCTATATGCAGAACAGAAGTAACTCCTCGTTGGATTTCATTCTGATATCCCCATTGTTACTCATGCCAACAGACAAAACATGTCAAGTCGGCAAAACCCAAACTACACCCATATGTCACTCCCCAAAGGCTTGAGAAACACATTGCATTCCTTTGGAGGAAAATTTCAGGGGAACGTAGATTTCTTATCTGTTTCCTTGTGTTTTCCAAGAGGCAGCATGTCAAATAAATAATTTAGCCTGGCTGAGGCTCTGCAGGAAAACAAAGCCATCAGTCATTTCAGCTGCATTATTGATCACCAATAGCAAGATACTTGCTAAGACAAATGGTTTTGTTATTACACTAGTGAGTTTTAGTCTACCCGCACTAAATAAATCATACTGAACTGTTTGTTGTTTTAAAACATACAAACATTTCTGCAATAATTTTTACCTTTCATTCTGTCCAGCCACCTATAGAATCTTTTTCTATATCTGTTGTTTGTCTACAGCAATGTAACCACTCATCTTAAAAAGCTGGGTGAGGAATTCCTTGTCTATGTATTTATTTATTTTTTTTATCCACATGATACTTAGTTTGGGTGCAGAGGACAACGTGAACAAGGCAATTACATAGAATCACAGTGTTAGGGGTTGGAAGGGACCTAGATCATCATCTAGTCCAACCCCCCTGCCCGAGCAGGGTCACCTAGACCAAGTCGCCCAGGAACAGATCCAGGCACGTCTGGAATGTCTCCAGAGCAGGAGACTCCACAACCTCCCTGGGCAGCCCTTTCCAGGCTCTGCCACCCTCACTGGCAAAATGTTTTTCCTTGTGTTTCCCCTAAACCTCTTGTGCTCTGACTGACTCCCATTGCCTCTTGTCCTGTCACTGGATGACACTGAGCAGAGTCTGGCTCCATCCTCCCTACACTCACCCTTAACATATTGATAGACACTGATGAGCTCCCCCCTCAGTCTCCTCCAGGCTCAAGAGCCCCAGCTCTCTCAGCCTCTCCTCAGCAGGGAGATGCTCCACTCCCTTCAGCAGCTTGGTGCCCTTCACTGGACTCTCTCCAGTAAATCTGTGTCTTTTCTGAACTGGGGTGTCCAAAACTGGACACAGTACTTGAAGTGGGGTCTCAGCAGGGCAGAGTAGAGGGGGAGGAGAACCTTCTTAATGCATCCCAGGATCCATTGGCTTTCTTGGCTGCAAGGGTACATTGTTGGCTCATGGCCATCCCCCTGTCCACCAGGACCCCCAGGTCTCTTTCTCCAGAGCTGCTCTCTAATACATCAGCCCCCAGCCTGTACTGATCCATGGGGCTGTTCTTCCCCAGATGCAGCACCTTACACTTAATCTTGTTAAATTGCATTCAATTTCTCCCTGCCCAGCTCTGCAGCCTGTGCAGGTCTCTCTGGATGGCAGCGCAGCCTGCTGCTGTGTCAGCCACTCCTCCCAGTTTGGTGTCAGCAGCAAACTTGCTGAGGGTTACTCTGTGCCCTCGTCCAGGTCATTGATGAATTTATTGAATAATATTAGACCCAGCACTGACCCTTGGGGGACTCCACTAGTCACAGGCCTCCAGCCAGACTCTGCTCCACTGACCACAACTGTCTGGGCTCTGTCCTTCAGCCACTTCCCAATCCACCTCACTGCACAGTCACTCCACCTTCACTTCTTAAGCTTGGCTCTGAGGATCTCATGGAAGACAGTATCACAAGCTTTGCTAGGAAAAAAGCCACAAGGGTTATCAAGGGCTGTCCCAAGCTGCTCAGGGCAGTGGTGGAGCCATCCCTGGAGGGGTTTTAAAACTTTGGAACTGTAGTTCTGAGTAACACAATTTAGTGGTGACCTGTCAGTGCTGGGTTAATGGTTGGACTCCATCTGGAAGGTCTTCTCTAATTTCATGATTCTTTGATATTTTCTTCATAAAATCCTCTCTGCAGCAAAACTTGAGTAAACACTGGTCTGAATAATCTGGTAGAAAATATCACAATCAAGAGGTTTTTGCCCTCTCAACTGATTAGACAAATATCAGCCTGAATTCATACTGTTGAGAGTCAGGTAGCTGTCAGTCAATGGGGCTCTGTGTAGCTACAGAGATGTAAAAACAACTGAAAACATATTTATTTGTAACTCAGGAGATGAGGCTCTGAAACTGGAAATACAAAGCAAATAGCAATACAGAGCATGTTTTAGATCTTGAAAAACTTCAGAAAGGTGATGAACAGTATTATAATGTTAAAAATTGGTCTCTGTAGATCTCAAGAGTATTTTGAGTTTTCTTAGGGACCCTTTCTTCCATATAAAAATAAAGGATTGATTTTTAATTAGTTCAAAATAGATTATGTGCTTTTATTCTGTAAGTGACCTGGCCTGAGCACTTTCTTCTTCTTTCTCCTCATCAGAAAGCCCTGTGCAAAGCACTGAGATTGCTACAGAAAAAAAAGAAATCTTTTACCTGAGAGTCTCTCCATGTTTCCTTTCAAGAGGTAACAGTTCTCCATCTAAAACATCCTCAGTGGCCTTTTAGTGCTCTTGAACTCAATTACTAAATTCTCATTTATTTCAATGAACTTAGTGCTGCTAATTGATAGTAGTGAAAGATGGGTCCTATATCTAGAACATGGGATCTTTTTCCTGTTACTATTGCTTATTACCATTCACTTTCAAATGATTTAAATTTAAAAAACCCCAAAACCCAACCTTTTAAACAAACTGAAATTGCAGAACTAAACAATACAATGATAATATTCTGATTGAAGGGCTTTGCTCAAAGGTGGCTAACAGGAGTTACCAACTCCCACACAGGAGCCTCAGATGTGGGTTTATGATGATACTTGTTAGAATCCCATCATACCGATGATACTAAAAGACAAATAGATTGGAGAGCTGACTGATATCCATAATCTTTGAGGAGAGCTTGGACTTTCTGGTTTTCATATCAGGGGTATCTGCTGTCTTGTGCAAAAACCAGGCCTGGTTGTTGCCCCTAGATCTAAGCAAGCCAATGTCTCATTAGCCTTGTCAAAACTTCCTCTTCATTGTCCTGGCCAAGGCCTTGTTCTCACCCACCCCTCTTTGGAAGATTTGTGAAAGCATATTTTCTTGTTTCTACATCTCTATACTTCCCAGACAAGAATACAAAGCATCAAATTATCTTGATGGTTTCAAGCAACTCTTTTGACCCACCTGATGAAGTAGGTTGAAAAAGATGAATAGTTAGATCCTATGATCCACAGCTACCTTGGGCAGAGAAGTAACAAACCCATTCTGATGTTCAAATGGCTAGATGTGCAAGCTGCAAATCTAGATTCCCCCCTCTACTTCTTCAAAGCAGCTGATACTTTTCTTTTAGACAAAAAAGTTTCCAGTTTACCTCCATTGTCCTTGGATAGATAACCCTCCAGGGATGAAGGAACACTATTTCAAATTGTATTAACATAAACAGTACTTCACGTTTCTCAGCACCCTAGAGCAGAGATGTCTCCTGCTCCTGGTGTTGCTCTCCTAAATGACATGAAAATTATCAGAAATCCATAGAAATCAACCACAAAAATGCCTACAGAGTTGCATTCATCCCCAGCTCGTTATTTATATTTGCTAGCACCTTTCAACAACTGATGGACAAATGAGCTTAGCAATCACTGTCCCTGCTTGCTGTGTCATGATGGAGCCTGACATTTGAAATGATTTTGCTTTGTTACAGCATAAAAACATCCCCTTTTTTCCTTTGCCTTCCAGGGGATAATAGACCTTGTCATAAGCTATTAAATTGATAGAAAAAAATCCCAAACAAACAAAAAATGGCCCACCAAAAAAAACCAACAAACCCACTCCTCCTCTCCCTTCTTCTTTGACACAAACACAAACCAGTATTCACAGGTCATACACATCTTGGATGGCATTTCTTCTGGGTCTCACAAGCTGATACAGACAATAATTAGGCTCTCTGATGTAAATCTAGCACCCAGGAAAATGTACACCTTTTCTCCTTTCTGGGTCAGCAGCCAATCAACTCTCCACACATACTTTTGCAACTTTGATTTTTTTGGAATTGAAATTCTCACAGAATGTAAAGTGAGACCACATATTTCCTAAGGATCAGAAATAATAGAGAGTTCTCTGGTCATTTAGTCCCTTGCCTTCCCTTTATTGTCTACAGGAATGTGTGAAATACTTTTCAGGGGAAAAGATGGGTTGGCATCTTCTGCTGCAGTTCAGGCTTCTGTGTTGAAGGGGTTTCAGGAACTCACAAAGTGTTGCTACTGCTGAATATCTGAAAATTGGATTTGGCCTGTTTGTTTTTAACCACACCTCAAATCCTCTGTCCTCTACACTCGTTTATGCTGCTTTTTTTAATCTTTTTTTAGGTTTCTCATGTCTTTATTACAACATGAAGGCAATTACCACACTGGTATCCTGTTCTGTGCAGTATCTAAGGTGTTCTTTACATAATATTATTAACTGTATCTTAATGGAATCAATGGAGAATAGTATTCTTAACATTATATTCTCTCTTCCTGGACTGGTTAAATTATATGAAGATTCCAGCTTCACATAAAATATTTATCTTGTGAAGGGAAACACATCAGAATAATACAATAAAAGAAAGATAAGTCCTGAATTAATTTAAAAGACTGCAATAAAACTTTAGTGTTCAAAAGGAAAAGCTGGTTTGTGTAGAAGCACTCTGTCTTAGTCATAAGACAGAGTCACCTGAACCATAACTGTCCAGCACTCAACTTGGGTTGCAGAAATTGTGTGTTTGAAGTCTCAGAAAGACAATTAAACATTATTTGGAACTGGTTTAAGCAGTTGTTGTTGTGCATTAATAATTATGTACGTTCTGACAGTAGATCAGGTAAAGACGAGGCTGAGTTGTTCTGGTTTATATTACACTTAGTCTGGTGTAGGGATGTGGTACCCATCTCTAAATAGCCTTTATTACAGGTGTGTAGTAGAATATTCACTCTCTTTAGTGACCTACATGTAATATTCTCATGTGTCTACATGTCAGTTTCAGTAAGAAAATACCAAAATCCCCATAGGAATGAAGTGATGTCTCATCTTTCACTGCAGTCTTGGGATTGGCATAAAAACAGACTAACATCTACCTTCCCATCCTTGTCAAAATTTTCATTACACAATTTTACTAAAAGATGGGTACTTTTCATCTTGTCTTCCCAGAGCACAGCAACTCCTCTTTGACATATCTACTGAGAGTCAAAACCTGGCATTTTATGTATGCATCTGTTTTCATGGTAAAAGTTACAACAAATGCATCAAATGAATACATACCATTGTCAAAAGTCCTCAGAGCACTTCTTTCTACCTGGAAAAGGATGGCCAGGAAAAGAAAGTGGTATCTGACTGGCATTTTTCTCCCCTCAAACTAAACTAAAAAGTACCTCACTCTAACAGTTCACAGCGTGCCAACAGTTTTGAAGGTTTTTCCAAATCCACCTATTTCAGTGAAGTCCCTGAAAGGGCTATTCCTATGGACAAGAGCATATTCTGCTTTGCAGTGAGTCTCGTGTAGATCTGATCAACAACACTTACAACAAGGACACTGGAAGTGCTGGAGCACGTCCAAAAAGTTGGTTTGTAACAAAAAAAACAGGTGCTAAACTGCTTTTCTGCTACACTGGTTAATGTTGAAGGGACACCCTTTGGTGTTCTTGTGGTTCAAGAGTATATTTTCAATATACCATTCTGCAGTTGTAATTGTCTTCAGTGATAAACTCCATGGGTAATCTGGTTGAGACACTAGGAGCACTTCTGTATTGCCTTCCCTTTGGACTGCCATTTCCATTTCTCCTCTCTGATCCCTTGAGGTGATTCTTGCTCACGAACATTCACAAACTGGATTGCCTGTGCTTATTTTTGAGAGCATACCCATATGCTTCGTGCTTGTTTTACTTTCACCCACACAGAAAAATTAGATCACAAATGATCCCTGACATTCTAAATGAATTGCTTATTGATATTTCAGTTGTCGTGTATGATTTCAGGCAATGCAACAAGCTTCAGAATAAGAAGAAAAATAATAAATGGATGTCAGTGTTGGTGTCAATAAATTCAGAAAGATGAGTTTAAAGGGATTGTACTGGTAATGGCTAAACCAAGAATTAAATTTTCTGCAAGTCTGAGATACCACCACAAGCTGCTGATGAAAATACCTTGTTAAAGGAAGAGATGAAAGATTCAGAATGCATAATAGTGTTCTCTTTTCACGGGAGTAGGAAGACAATTCCATGCAGAAGTGTGATGCTGAACAAATTACTAGCAGTAAAACTGTCAATGTTCTTGATTTCAGTTGCAGAGCATAAGCTTTAACACTGGTGGAGTTGTGTAGGTGACTAGGAATATAGGCACGTTGGGGTCTGTCTGCCTTGCTTGTTACTGCAACTTCACATTTTTTGTCTTCCTGGTTTACTAGTCACCTCAGCAGCTACATCTGCCTGTTAATACTCAGTTCTGATTTCATTTTTCACTGACTTTGGGCCATTCTAACTTTAGTGGAATTCCTGAATTACAAAAACAAGGTATTTTCAGGCTTAGCTTTAGGCTGAAAATCTGAGTCTAAAATGAAGTAATTTATTTAGAATTATAGCAAGTTGGCCTCGGAGTGAGCCAGTCATCTCTCCAGAAACACCAAATGGATGAGTGAGCTAGAAATGGGATTTATGGGACAGACCTTCCGCTGCAATTAGTGGAGTTGGGACACTTCACACAGGCTGAATTCCTGGTTCTGCCACTAAACACTGACTTGTAAATAATGAACATTCTCATGACACTAAGTCAAGTTTTAATAGACATTTTAATGAAAAAAAGCTGCCAGGGGTATAATTTTCTGATTCTGTTGAAGAACACAAATAAGTCCTATACATACAGATAAGCCCCTGCAAAGATAGTAGGTTTGTCTGCACACTCTCCCCAGGGGGAGAAACAATGTGCCTGAAAAACAAAGGGAAGAGACAAAAGCAAGTACTCTTGTAAAGATATTTGCATATTGTTATTAAAGAGCCAGACTTTACACAATGAAGGACATATTTGCAGTGTTGCTCAAATTGATTGTGCAAAGTGCTGTTTTATGATGTTAAAATATTTATAAATAGGCTTTATTTCAGCTTCACCTCTGTCAGAAAACTCAATGGAAATCCTAATTACCATTCCTCAGCTCAGATGAAAGGCTACCATACATATGGATTGACATTCACTGTTCCCTGAAAGGTTCAGTTGTTTAACTCGAGCTGCCACAGTGCTGAAGAAGATCATGAGCTGCTTTTATACATTGAGATCAAATGAAATGATAGAAATTAATTTCTGGGCCTGTCATACAGGGTGTCTTTTACCAGCCTTAGCTTCAGTAAATAGAAATATATTCCTAATTTAAACATTATATTCCCTCATACTATTAAGCTGCACTCTTGAAACACAGTTCAGTTTTTAATTCATTGAAGCCCTTACCTTAGAAAATGAATAATCATGTCTTGAGACTAATGTACTGACAGATTTAATTTCCTCACATGCCCAACCTTCCTGTTGTGCTGGGCATGTGGAATTTTGCTATGTTTGCTGTCAAAGGACCTTTTTGTGTTTGCTACCTGGCTTGCATTTGATGGGAAGAGAAAGGAGAAAAGGCATAGTGGAGAATGATCATAAATTAGTTTATGGGATCCACACAACCAGAGCAGAAAAAAACAATGCTGTGTTCTTATAATTGGTGCATCACCTCACTCAGGACTTCCCCAGAATTAACTCACTAAGCTTCTTACAAAACAAACAAAAAAAATTATAAGCTGTCACAGAATCACAGAATCACAGATATTAGGGGTTGGAAGGGACCTAGAAGATCATCTAGTCCAACCCCCCTGCCTGAGCAGGATCATCTAGACCAAGTCACTCAGGAACAGATCCAGGCGGGTCTTAAGTGTCTCCAGAGATGGAGACTCCACAACCCCCCTGGGCAGCCTGTTCCAGAGCTCTGGCACCCTCACTGAGAAAAAGTTCTTTCTCGTGTTGAGCCTAAACCTCTTGTGCTCCAACTTGCACCCATTGCCTCTCGTCCTGTCATTGGACGACATTGAGAAAAGCCTGGCTCCATCCTCTCTACACTCACCCTTAACATATTTATAAACATTAATGAGGTCTCCCCTCAGTCTCCTCTTCTCCAGGCTAAAGAGCCCCAACTCTCTCAGCCTCTCCTCATAAGGGAGATGCTCCACTCCCCTAATCATCTTGGTGGCCCTGCGTTGGACTCTCTCCAGCAAATCTCTATCTTTTTTGAACTGGGGTGTCCAAAACTGGACACAGTACTCAAGGTGGGGTCTCACCAGTGCAGAGTAGAGGGGGAGGAGAACCTCTCTTGACCTACTGGCCACACTTCTCTTAATGCATCCCAGGATGGCATTGGCCTTCTTGGCCACGAGAGCACATTGTTGGCTCATGGCCATCCCCCTGTCCACCAGGACCCCCAGGTCTCTTTCTCCAGAGCTGCTCTCTAGTACATCAGCCCCCAGCCTGTACTGATACATCACCGTGTTCTTTGTTTTATTGTGTTCTTCACACAGGCTGGTTGAATGCAAAGATACTGAAATTCCAGGATTTTGATCATTATTCAAAACAGTGAGTAGAAAATTTGCTTCAAACTTTTTGAATGTTGTTTATGTTGGTGCATTGCAGCTGATTTTCTACAGGACATTTCTTGCATATGGCATTTGTGTTTACTGACTCAGGAGGACATGTTAAATGTACAGGCATTGATGTAAATAATTTAGGAAGCTTAAGTATAGCTATTAAATTCCTTCATTATCACATGTTTAATTTGTTAGAAAAATTATTAATTCTACATTTGAATGTATTCATTCAGTAATAATTATCTTACAATTTATGCCAAACTGCATTTGAAAGGAAATTGAACGCCATTGAAATGTTTTTATTTTTCATGTTGCTTTAAATCTAAGCAGAGTTGCTCTAGGCCTGACTTCATGCAAGTCTTTCCAAACCAAGAAAGGTCTCTTAGTAGAGGAAGAAAACAGCTTTTATTATCAGTGAATTGAAGAGATTGTTTCTAATCAGCAGATCCTTTATTATTCTAAAACTAGATGATCTTCTTTTTATCCCTAGACTTTATTCACTGGCTGAAAGAGGAAACATATTTTTACCTTTTTATCAAGTCTTTCCAAATGTATCCCCTTAAATGAAATCAGTCATTGAACTAAACTTTGTGAATAATGACCTCTCTACTGTAGGAAGAGCCTACAGCCATTTTCACTGAGCTAGCAGGTCAGTAAACTGGATTTTCAGAATCTGACCATTTACTTCTACCCATTTAGTGGTATGATAACCATTAGCACTATGATAGCAAACATGTTACATTTTTTTATTTGTGTTTAATATGTGTGCTTTTAGTACAGCAATGATTTCTCTATATAACCTTTCACAGCTTCATGATTAAATAGAAATGGTTTGGATATATATATATATTTTTTAATCTAAGAGGTTTTAATAATTACCTTTTATTTGGGCTGTCTTCAGTTGCTGCTTTTCCTTTTAGCAGTAAAATCCACAGAGCTTTGGGAATAATACATGCAAAGTTTGATGTCATAGGGCCATTTATCAGGTTTAATAGAGACAAAAGCCTCCTTTTACTTCTCTTGTCAAGACAGTACAAACCTGGGAGGGCAAATGGTTCTTTTCTGTTTCTTCCATTCTCACGTGTTATCACTAACGTGTGAGATGCAAGTAACATACATGGGATTTGGAGTCTAGCCTGGCTGTGACACTCTGACAGAGAAAATATTCTGTCTCCTCAAGTGAGTCAGTTTGTCATGACCTCCTTGACAGAGAGCAGATTTGGTACCCGACCATCTTACTTGGAGTGTTACCTTTCAACCAGCCCCACCCATGAGGTTAGGCTGCCCTCAGCCTTGAAATATGGTGCTGTGAGAACAACTGACAATATTTGACAGGGTGCCACGAGACATCTTAAGCTTCTTCATACATTTGCAGTTGAGAGGAAGAGAGTTCTTACCACTGTTAGCAAGCTGTGAAAGCCTGGCTTCGAATGACAACAGCGTGTCACAGCAGTGCATGAAGAATGGGGGGATATTTTGCAAGCTCTGGAGGGTCTCGGAGCAGAGACAGTCTGTGACCTAGACAGCATCTGAGGGCACTTCAGTGAAATCTGAGGTTTAGAGATTCTTTGGGTCTGGATTAAAACACTTCTCTTTTTACTAAACCTTTTTTCTCTTTCTGAGAGGGTTAACCTTGCAAAGGCTAGAAGAATATGACAATTTGCTAGGTAAAAAGTCTTTTAACTTTTTCAAAGATGAGAGTTATTTGCTGATTCAACCTACTTTGAAATCTGAAAAGATAAGCTTGAAATCTTGGTGAAATGGCTCATACCTGCAGGAATTGGGTGGTTCTTCTTGATGAACCCAGAATTAGAGTTACCTTGAAAACAAGAAGTATAGGGGAAAAAAAGGTAGTTCACATATTTCACAATATAAAGATCAGATTTGTGCCAAGGGTGGGATAAGGGCTCAGACAGAGCCTTTGTTTTTCAAGGACTAGGTGAGCACTGGTATCACAGTGAAGCAGCAGCTTGTGACATGTGGGAGGAGAAACAAGGGAACGTGGCAAAAAAGGGGAACACATTTCTCTTATATGGTGCAGAACTGCAACACAGACCAAAAATAATTATGCAGAGAAAAGGTTGTATCCCAGCAAGGGCTTCTCTGTCAGATCTCAGTTGAAAGGAACAGGAACCATCTTCACTTGGTATGCACCAAACAGAGTAATTGGGAAAATCTTAGTATTTTTTCCTGGTTCTTCCACTGTGATGCTGGATAAATTATGTCAGTGGAGGCTGTTCATAGAAAGGGGTAATGCTGTCACACCCTGTGGCTACACAGAGCTCTCCTGAATAACTCACAGCTTATAAAGCACATTGAGATCACACTCGGTTGAAAAACATTTTAGAAAGAAAGGAGTGTAAAACACACAAGATTTTGGTGTGTTTGTCAATGGACATTCAGTAATTAAAGCCAGCGGTACACTTACTACACAAGCATTGATAGAACTGTTTCAGCCTATAATTAAAAATAAAGGAGAAGCAACTCTGCCTGACAAATGCCTTGGTAAATCATGATCTCGTTCCATACTGTGCCTGCTTGGTAATGCCCTTTGTTACAATCTAAGTAACTAATTGTTATCTGTGCAGAGGTGTCTCTATTGGCACCCTAGACATCTAGAAGAAAATATCTTATTTGCAAACAGCAATAAAAATACCAATGGAAAGAGTCTTAATACCACTCTGAATGCAGCCTGAACAAATGAAGAGTCTTGATGTGATTTAGTATGATGCCAACAGTGAACACAACAGTAAATTATTTTTGCAACCTGCTCTCAGAGTCCCAAATTGCCTTTTTACTGTCTGCATTCCTAATGATGCTTGATACATCCCAGTAAAAAGAAAATACTGATCTCTTTTATCTTGATTTAGTTACTGGGCTGGGTTCTTTTATATAGTCAAAAGCAACAAGAACAACACCACCACCACCACCACCAAAGATAAATCTGCTTTTGCAATGTAAGAATGTAAATACATCCTAAGAAAAGTAGAACTCATTCATGAGTAGGAAGCTTTTATAGTGGTAATTTAACCTGGTTGTTATTTGCATTATAAAACTGTCCCTATGTCTGAAGCTGTGTTTATTGGAATGATCAGATGAATTTTCTTGGCATTTTAGTTGGCTTTAAGGAAAGCAAACTGACAAAGCATAGTCACTGTGCTGTGTACAAAACAGAAATGGTAAAGTTTTCAGAACACCTGTGAATTTGTAACGCTTAGGGTACTTCATTCCATTTCCAAACTTAGGAGTTTGAAGAACTAAATATAATCATGCAGATTGAGACTAGAACAACCCTAGTCTGTCTGTCGATTCACTGACCTAAAAGTCTGGTGGTTTACATAGTGATCAGCTCCACAATATGCTGTGCCAGCTGTACCTCGTAGATATCCTAGTGTCCTAAATGTCAGGGGTGGGAGGAATGTGATGAACAGCTAAATTTTCCACGTCATAATATATAAATTTCTAGACTCTGCACTGGCATTTAATGGTAGTAATCAAGGCTTATGTACTATGAACAAATTTGAAAAAATTAATCATACTTAAAGGCACATTTTCAGCTGGCTGAGTGACTTTTTGTGACAGAAGGTGCATCTGACTGTGGACAAAAGCACTTTTATAAAGTGCCTGCATGAAGTGAGAAAGCTGCCTGAAGACAACCCCCAGATAAATATACCACTTTGCCCACTTCTTACAGTACAGTCCTGAGCTAAAATACTAACTTGGAAGTGCTGTTAATTCATCAGCACAGTACTGCACAGAAGCTCATTAGCCTTTTGCCTTAATTTGTGTAACTAGTGTGATTGAAGTGCTGAAACAACACAGGTGTGCTTCTATACAGGTCTCTCTCCAGCACATTTGGATGATGATGTGTTGCCTTTACAAGAGGTGAATGGTCAGGTAGATGTGGATGAGCAGTGGGTTGCACTGCATGCTTATTTCCCCTTGTAGGGAAGTCCTGAATATATGGTGGTGTGTAGTTTCATCTGCATATAGCTTCACCTCAAAGTCTGGCTGAGTTTTGCTTTGAGTTCTTGCTGGCAAGGGCTGACTTGTGGATGTGGAAGAGCATAACTGTAAACCATATAGCATCAATCCCAAATGCTGCTTTTGGCTCATGGTTCAGTGATAATGACTGTCATAAAGACAATAATTACAGTAATAAAGACACGACCATTCACATTAGGTTGTACATAGCAGCAGCCTATTAGGTCAACCCTGCAGCTGACCTGAGCCTTCAGGTAAAGCAGGACCAGTTCTACATTACTCTCAGGCTGCACAGTGCTGTGACACAAAAGCTGGGTACCAAATAACTCATCTGCAGAGAACCTCTGTGAGAACCAAGTGAAGAACCTTGACAGTGATCCGAAGCAAAATCTTCCTTGGCTAGTAATTGAAGACCTTAGTTATAAGCCTTTCCACATTTACTTAAGGTAAAGTTTAAGTCCATATTAGAGGGAACAGTCACATATATAACAGCAAACTGCCCTGGAGCTGAGGTGGATTGAAACAGTGTTGAGATGTGAGCCAGAAATAGAACTTTCCCATTCTATCAGGGCTTTTCTTCTTTACCAAAGCAAGGTCATTCTTGTTCATATGTTTTCCAGTCCCTACTCCTCCAATGTCTTCAGTAACAGGGCTTTTCACCAGAAAGAAACTTTTAACAGATACATTTATTTATACAACGGGCTGTGTCCCTCTTGTATCTTATTGTTATTCTAATAATGTTCACTATGTCTGCTTAGGGAATGTCACTCTCATTTGTGATTTTAAATATATTTTACCATTCACTGATGCCCTTGACAACAAAATCCCTTCCCTTAGAAACTGTGAAACAGCAGCAGCTTAGTATAAAGGAATGCAAGTACAGTATATGCTGCACATCTCCTAAAAATGATGTTTAAAAAACCCCACACATCAAGCTTGCAAAAACCTAATGTTCTGAAGTTAGGAAAAGCCAGAATTAAGGCTTCCAGTGGGATTAAATGAGGTACCCTTAAAATGAGGAAGAATCTGGAAGAGAGAGTAGCTTACTTTAAGGAATAAAGGCTCCAGCCCTTCCCCATTGGAGGTAATGATGACAATCAAATGTCAGGCAGTCCATTTGGATGAATTATGCTAAGAGCAGGGAATGAAGCTTTTGCAGGAGGGAGGAAGGGAAGGAAAGGGATGTTGAATAGATGTACTAATATCTTCCAGCCTATAATGGGACAAAATAGTGTGTTATAACATGTTCAATTGAGGAGAAAGAATCAGCAACTTTGCCGAAGTAGACAAAATGCTTTTAGTGTACTGTGCATGTGATGAAAACAATTAGAATAGTTTTCTTCTATTAAGAGATGAGGATTTTGTATCAGTGAGATTGTGAAACTGCAGACATGTGCACGAGGAACTAATGATTTTCTTTAAAAGTAGTTTGGCAAAATAATCTAGTAATGGCTTCAAAGAGACAGAGGAAGATGAGGACCTAAAACGCCAACACCTCAGGAAGAAAATCAGAGCAATCATTGTGACGGAAATTGAGGATTCTATTTTAAACATCATTGAAATGCATAATTGAAAAGTCAGAGAAAGATGTTTTACATAGAATCCCAGTCTTAAGGCTGAAACTTGTCTGAGTTCATTCCTGACTAGAATGTCTATCTGCATGTATTTTCTTTTGGGACCTGAAACATGCATTGAGTGGTGTGACCTCAGGAGGGCATTTATAATTTTGGGGCAATCTTACTAACAGATTCAAAGCATAACGGTGGATTCAGCACTGCAAGGGGGTCTATTTATTGCAGAATCACAGATGTCAGGGGTTGGAAGGGACCTAGAAGATCATCTAGTCCAACCCCCCTGCCTGAGCAGGGGCACCTAGACCAAGTCACCCAGGAACAGATCCAGGCGTGTCTGGAATGTCTCCAGAGCAGGAGACTCCACAACCTCCCTGGGCAACCCCTGCCAGGCTCTGGTACCCTCACTGGGAAAATGTTTTTCCTTGTGTTTCCCCTCAACCTCTTGTGCTCCAACTGATTCCCATTGCCTCTTGTCCTGTCACTGGATGACACTGAGAGAGTCTGGCTCCATCCTCCCTACACTCACTCTTAACATATTGATAGACACTGATGAGCTCCCCCCTCAGTCTCCTCCAGGCTCAAGGGCCCCAGCTCTCTCAGCCTCTTCTCAGCAGGGAGAAGCTCCACTCCCTTCAGCAGCTTGGTGCCCTTCACTGGACTCTCTCCAGTAAATCTCTGTCTTTTCTGAACTGGGGTCCCCAGAACTGGACACAGTACTCGAGGTGGGGTCTCACTAGTGCAGAGTAGAGGGGGAGGAGAACCTCCCTTGCCCTGCTGGCCACACTTCTCCTAATGCATCCCAGGATCCATTGGCCTTCTTGGCCACGAGGGCACATTGATGGCTCATGGTCATCCCCCTGTCCACCAGGACCCCCAGGTCTCTTTCTCCAGAGCTGCTCTCTAATACATCAGCCCCCAGCCTGTACTGATCCATGGGGCTGTTCTTCCCCAGATGCAGCACCTTACACTTAATCTTGTTAAATTGCATTCAATTTCTCCGTGCCCAGCTCTCCAGCCGGTCCAGGTCTCTCTGGATGGCAGCACAGCCTGCTGCTGTGTCAGCCACTCCTCCCAGTTTGGTGTCAGCAGCAAACTTGCTGAGGGTCACTCTGTGCCCTCATCCAGGTCATTGATGAATACATTGAATAATATTAGACCCAGCACTGACCCTTGGGGGACTCCACTAGTCACAGGCCTCCAGCCAGACTCTGCTCCACTGACCACAACTGTCTGGGCTCTGTCCTTCAGCCACTTCCCAATCCACCTCACTGCACAGTCACTCCACCTTCACTTCTTAAGCTTAATCAGAGGATCCCATGGGAGACAGTATCCAAAGCCTTGCTGAAGTCAAGGAACACCACATCCACTGCCCTCCCCTCATCTATCCATCTACTTTAATCATCATAAAAGGCTATCAGATTAGTCAAGCATGACTTCCCCTTATGAATCCATGTTGACTACTTGTGATAAGCCTCCTTTCCTCCAGATACTTAGAGATCATCTGTTTTGTAATGTGCCACCCAATGTTTAGTGGTAATACGTTGAAATATTACTTCTAGCAATGTCAGCTTCCCTCTGTCTGCATTCTCAATACTACTCTAGAAGTCTGTTGCACAGTTTTTCCCTTTCTGGAGTCTCCCTTTCTTTGGCTACATGCCAGGTGGTAGGTCTCAGTAAGATCAAAGTAAAACTTCAAGGCAGCTGACACTGAAATTCTTTGCCAGTGTTGGTAAATGAGATACTGATATTGTTCACTGTGCAGCCCCTTTGCCCCAGGTCTAACTGGATGTATAATTCTCTGTGATCATACAGGAATCAGTGGGATAGTCCTCAAAATGTGACAATGCACTACTATAGGCTTCTTGGATCCTTTTCATTCACAGCTGTATTATACTTGAGTTATTGGTCTCAAAAGCCAGAGACAAAATTAGTAGCTAGCTAATCTAAACATTTGCACTATTTTTGTGTATAGGATGCTGTGAAATATGAGAGCCAGGGAATTTTAACTCTCTGCTCATAAAAGGTTGAATTTAACACTGTCTTTTGCCTGGAGGAAATGTTCTCTTTAACTTCATTTTTTTTTTCTCTGTAAACCACTGGTGACACCTACAGAGACCACCACACAACTTGCTGCAGGCTCTTGGACAACATTTGGCCTCTTTGCTGGAATTTGACTGAGCTATGAACCATGGTGACCACTGGCAAGGGGACAGGCAAGCAGTGGAGAGATGGTTGCTGGTGTAGTGCCAGATGATTAGATGCTAATCTTAGGTACTTTTATTCTCCCATAGCAGAGACCCAGCCATTTGTGTGAATTTCAACAGGCCTTAACTCAACAGAACCATATTTTCACATTGCACTTTACATCTCAGAAATAAATCTAGAAGAGAAGCTTCTCTCCTTATTCCAACTTAAGGGAATGTTGTCATTTTTCAGGGGCAGAAAAAAAAAAAAAGTATTTTCTACTATTTTTAAAGATATGAGACTTAGTTGTTCTTAATTTCTGAATAAGTTCCCATTGTTACATTGCAAATATAAGTTAATTCCTCATTCTGTAGCCAAATTTCCTAAATCTGCTGATCCTTTTAGACTATTATAGTGTATCTGCTTTTGGCTGCTTTTAATCTCAGTGACTGAACTGGTAAAAACTGGCTGTGCTGAAAACTGAGTAAAAAAAATCAGATACAGGTAAAAGAAAATACAAAGGGAAAGATGAAATGAAGTACACTCGAAGTGACATCTCATAGTTAATTACAGAATGTACTTGATGCTGAGGTTTCCACACAGTGTTACCAGGTTTTTTATTGCCAAGTCACTCCAGGATAGATTCTAAAAGCCACATCTTGCATTTACATGAATGAACTACTAGAACAGTAGTTTTTAGAGCAGAAGTTTACACATGACTAATGATTTGGTGTTCTTTAGGTTTCAAAAATGAGTGTTTTTTGTAGAGGTACTTTGAAATAGCCTTTACTTAACAGACTTTCTGAAAAGAAACCCTCTTGAACAAATTTCAGGTGCATCCCAAAACTTCAACAGTGCTAGCACCTACCTACTTTCCAAATGCAGGACAAAGTACTTACCTTTCTGATGTGGCATGAGGCATTCAATGTTTGCTAAATCCTCACAGACCTTATTTTCTTGTCCTATTATATACAAAGCTGATTTGTTCACAAAACTGAGTAAAATATATCACTCTACTTGGGTGCACGTGAAGTGCACTCCCAAGGCACCAGCACTTCATTGCAGCAGCTTTCTGTTTTAATTTAAAAAAAAAATGGAATGAGATTGAATGATGCAGTCAGATCCCAGAGTCCTTGGTAACTTTTCTCCTAGAAATGTTTTTTTCTTATTCAAAGTCTTGTCTTTTCATGATTAAATAATACATTCATTTGTAGCCATAGGACACCCATCTCCAGGGACACTGCAGAATAGCTACAGTAGTTTCACTGGCTAGCAAACCTAAATATATCTGTGCCATGGAAAAAAATACTGCACACTTGAGCTGTGGCAGGCAGAACAAATGTTTCCTAATTTTCTGTTAGAGGATTTGCAGTTTTCCACTTGAGTTGATGATGCTGAAATGAGGATTTTCACTTTTTGAATATGACATAATTTATGAGAAAGACATTCAGTAAATATTTCAGCTGGAGTAGGTTTAAAATGAGCCCAAGCTCAAAAGGTTTAAAAAGTAACTGCTGTCTTTCCATGAATTATTTAAGATGTGTGGGTTTGGGTGGGTCAATGATGAATGAATGACCACCTTGGGAGAGGGTGCTTGGAAAGAGCCTGCTAATTCCCCTGAGCAGAAAGAGGCTTTCTTCTTTCCCCTTCCCTTCCCCTCCCTCCCCTCTCCTCTCTCCCTCTCTTTCTTCTTCTTGTTTTAGTGGACATCATCTTTATACCTCCAGCCTCCAGTTTTTTTCAGACACCCCTCCCAGAGACAAGAGATCTGGAACACAATGGAAGATCTCATGGCTTCAGCAGAACTCTGTTTTATATGTTCCCTTATGACTCAATTCTACTTTTGTTCACTTGATTGAGGGTTTCTTTTTATTTTGGACAGTGGGAAAAGACCAGCAGGAGCTACTGTTAATAGGAGATGGGGCTTTCACTCTGCAGCTTCCTTTTCAAATCTGACCACTATGGTGTTTATAGAGTGATCACCAAAGGGTGAATTTCTTGGGGACATGTGGGATTAACAGTCTAGGACCAGCATTTAGAAACCAAATGTGTACATCACCTGCAGGGTGTTTACAGGGTGATCACCAAAGGGTGAATTTCTTGGGGACATGTGGGATTAACAGTCTAGGATCAGCATTTAGAAACCAAATATGTACATCACCTACAGAGTGTTTAGAGCACTTGTTTTTTCATAGAATAACTTTCTACCAGAAAGACCAATGACAAGAAGTTCAATTCCAGGGGAAAAAAAACCCATATATTTACAGACAACAGATGAACATCCCCAAGTCCTTTTCTGCAGAGCTGCTTTCCAGCACCTTGTCTCCCAGGCTGGATTGCTAGTGAGGGTTGTTCCAGTTGGCCCAGTTGTGCAGGACCCTGAACTTAGTCTTGTTGAAACTCATGAGGTTCACCCAGGCCCATCTGGTTCATCTGGAGTTAGGTGTCAGAAAGCTCCCTACTTCTCTTGGTTAAAATGGGATGTGTTCTACAAGCCATTCAGAATATCCCATGATATTCAAGATCTGGTTAGTGATTTTTCTTTTTCTTTTCAATTTAACAAAAAGAGTTACAACCGATGTTAAGTGAAATGCAGAGTGGTTAGATACTGTGTCGATGACTATGTGAAATAGAGAAAAGGACTAGAAGGCTTTTAGACAGAGCATTCTCTTAGGAGAATGTTTAATAAAACTCCTGGATCTCTCTCCTTCTGTGTGTGGGGGCACTGAAGAGCCTCTCAACCCTGTTATGACTTTTCTGGGGGATACTATGTCTAGTAACCATCATGTTTCACTATGTAGTCTAATCTTCACCCTCCCAGACCTGTAATCACTCCAGAGGAGTCACAAAGTCTGCCTTTTTTTGTTGTTGCTTGTTTGTTTGTTTTTTACTTCTTTTTTTTTTTTTTTTTTTTTTTGGGTTTATTAAGTATTGAAAGATGAAAAGTCTGAGAGCTTTCCTTATTAACTCTAGGGGAAGAGATCTTTTAATCTTCCTTACCCGACTAGTACACTGTTAGCAGATGCATTAAACTCGGTATTACTATGTCCCTAATTTTTCTGGAGGCCTCTAACCACTGTAAGTAGAGAGTGTAGATATCTCTGCATGGTTCTACACTGTCTGCTTCAGAACAAAGGACTGTCCCAAATAAAACAGATGCCAGAACTGTGGGGTTATCATATATTCTGGGTGACTGAAATGTCCGTGAAAGATACCTTTAGAATATTTTCCCCCTTATTCAAGTGATTTTCCCACTCCCAGAGAAGGCCCTGCCCATGGTTTCCTCTACTCCAAGTATTTTAACACTTCTCATTTCAGTTTGACACTACAGTTCTCCCTTCAGCTAGCCTGAAGTGACAGGGAACAGACAACCCCCTGAAGACTAGACAGCATTAACTTCTGAGCCTTCTGTGAAACCTTGCCTTTCAAATGCCAAACCAATGTGAAGGTTTGTAAGTCTACCCTAAAACTGATCAAGTCTCCCTGTGGTTTGGTCCCATTTCTCCCAGCAGCATGTGCCAAATAACTCTTATGATTCTTCCTAGAAAGTTTTCCAATTACCTTCCTACAGAGAAACTTCCTAAATTAAGCTATGGTGACTTCTCCATGCTGACTGCATAGCTGATAGCATTCAGATTATCATTATAGACCAGTGTTCTTAAATTAAAAGTTCATATCTGTGACAGCCTATTCTTGTGCTATCACAGGTAAGTCACACAGTGGCTTTAGAAGGCCGTGACAGATTTGGAAGTACTGGTGGGATTCTGTGACACCATTTCTGCATGGGTTCTGTTCCAAGTTCATAGAACCATAGAATTCTAGAATGTTAGGGGTTGGAAGGGACCTAGAAGAACATCTAGTCCAACCCCCCTGCCAGAGAAGGTCTCTACACTTATTAAATTGCATTAAATTTCTCCCTGCCCAGCTCTCCAGTCTGTCCAGGTCTCTCTGGATGGCAGCACAGCCTGCTGCTGTGTCAGCCACTCCTTCATCCTTCAGTGTTGCCTGGCATCAGGGCAGGAATCCTTCTAGAAGCTTGTCTGCAAGGTGACTGGATGATTTGTATAATTCTTTTTGTTATTCTCATGCATCTGAAACAAATAATACAAGTGCTTTTTCCATTTCAGTCATCAAAGCATGGTCAACTGGGGTTTATAAACTTCTAGAACAAGATGTTTATAAGACATTTGGATACCCTGTCCACCTTTGAAGGCAATACCAGCCCTCAGAACTTCACAGAAATCACAGAAATCAGAAATCACAGAAATTAGGGGCTGGAAGGGACCTAGAAGATCATCTAGCCCAACCCCCCTGCCTGAGCAGGATCACCTAGACCAAGTCTCTCAGGAACAGATCCAGGCGGGTCTTAAGTGTCTCCAGAGCAGGAGACTCCACAACCCCCCTGGGCAGCCTGTTCCAGAGCTCTGTCACCCTCACTGAGAAAAAGTTCTTTCTTGTGTTGAGCCTAAACCTCTTGTGCTCCATCTTGCACTAGTGTTTGTGTGTGGTTTTCCAATGGGGAATCCTTCTTTTTCTATGATGCTAAATACAAAGATACCGAAGTTCCAGTTCAAACCTTGTTATATATGGTATTAATAAATGTGCCACTAGGACAATCTGTTCTGTTAAGTAACTTTACTATTCTGAGCACATTATGCTGGATTTATACTCAGGAGGAAAATCTCTGCAGAAAACAATGAAACAACCTAAGGCAGAGGATCCAGATTTATTGTTGTCACTGCTTTTGTGGCACAGAGAGAGGGAGAAGAAAATGCAAAGGAATTGATTTGCATCAGAATGACTGCAGTATGTTCTATCCCTGGCAATGCAGATGATCTTTTCTGCATTATTCCAGTATCCCCAGGTTTTTAAACCATCCTTATTTCATCTTAGTTTCAAAATATTCCCTAGTAATAAAAAGGCTCATTTTTAAATGTCAGTAAGTATGCAGTGACATTCTGGGGGTATAAGGAGTGTTGCATGTCACATACTCTTCCTTTCATCCCTTAAAGATCCCTGGAATTTCCATGAATTCTTCCTGTCTCTCAGGAAGCAGAGAAGAGACTGGTGAAAGGTCTTTGCAGGGAGGTCCTACAAATGCAAGGTGGTTCTCCTGAGGGGACAGGTAATGTGTCCATAAAAACTCCTGGATATACTAGCACTTGAATTAAGGAACAGGGCATTTAAAAGTGCAGTCCTGTCATTGTTGGAAAATGTCTTGGTGAAGTTTGTCTCTCCCAGGCATTGATGTGCAGTCATCACTGAGTTCATTTAATGCCAGGGCCTATCAGACAGCTTAGAAGTAGCAAAAAAATTCATGGCTTCAACTTGTTCAAATTGTTGTTTTGGTAACCCTCAGAACCCAAAGGCAAATATTCGTGCCCTGAACTAAGAGAAGAAAGCTGGTTTTTGTCTTCTATTTGCTTCTTCTTCATTCATTTTCTGCTTTTTCCCTCCATTTCATATTTCCAGTCTTACATCAAACAGAGAAACCTTTTGTGGAGATTAAGATGTCACCATGATGCATAACTCCCACTTCTGTATCAAAGTCAGCGTGGCAGGGCTGAAGTTCTCTGGTAATATCTGTGTGCATGCACTTGCCTTGGGGGTTCCAGGGCTGAGCACATAAAACTTGGAGCACTCAACAAGTTTCAAGGAAAAGCAAGGGGAAAAAAAGAAAGAATTAAAAAAAAAATAAAATAAAGGAGAAAAAAAGGAAAGAAAAAATTTAAATACATTACAAGCTCAAGAGATACAGATTTGACAGGATGCTCCAATTTCATGGTACATTAGTATAAATAGATCTAATTTGATACACATTTCTATTTAAATGGTCTTTTATTTTTTTCAGGATAAATTTTCAGTATCACGTGGATATTCAAACAAAATATCCTTGCTTTGACTTTAACCCAAATCCCTTTGAGGCAATGGGAGAGAATCTTTCAAGCAAGGTTATTGGTCCTTCTTTCACATAACATAGAAATGTTGGTATATTTGTGTCTCTGCTGCCTCCTGCAGCACAAAAATAATGCCATTTAAAGATTTGCACCTTCACTGACTGAGAAATCTGCAAAGTGTTTAATTCTCTCAATAGGAAAAGAAGTGGAGATCTGTTAGCTCTGACCTCTAGAAACCAGCCTTTAGTCAAAGACCTTATTGTTAAAGCCTAACGTGGTCTTGCATGTAGGAAATAACTTACAGTGCACAATAGGAAACTTTGTTGATCCCCCTCTGGAGTATCTTATTTTGATATTACCTGTTTACTGATCTATGGTCTGAGAGTACTTTGAAATGTCCCATGGGGACAGATTGAGTAGGAGGTGACCAGGTTATGTACATACTGCCACAGAAGTTGCACCAGTTAGAAAATTAGAGTTGCACACGAATGACATCATCTCTTTTATTAACATTGCATTGAAGCTTTAGTGTATTTCATACCTTTCAGAAGGAAATGACAATATTTGAGCTGAACTTTTCAATTAATCAGAGACAAAGTTCTTGTTCTTAGCCATTTCCAACTCCAGATCTCAGCAGCTTCCAGCTGTACCTGAACTATCCTAGAGGCACAAGATATGAAAAAGGGAGGATCAAGCATCCCAGACTAGAATCATTTAGGTTGGAAAAGACCTTTAAGATCTTCAAGTCCAAGTATTAAATCTGTTAAGATTTTCCTTCACATATTTATTATCTACTTAATGTATAAGCTCTCTGGAATGCCAGCTCTGTCTTTCCTGTCTTTCCATCCATAAAGAGATCTAGGAGTATGTAGCTCCCAGTTTGCTATATCCAGTAAGTGCTATTATTATACAAACAGTGATAAAAAGAAAAAAAAAATGCAGAAACATGATGTACTTGAACTTGAAAAGGCCTCTCCTTGTCAATCTTATGGAGACAGAGTGTAGTTTAAAACTGATATCAGCTCTGCTCCTGTTCCTAGTCATGTATGATTACCAGTCAAAATGGGTCATCAAACACTTTCAGACACTATGAGGAAGCTCAGTAATGAGTTTAATGATCTTAACAAGAAGAGATCTTAGGATAGCTAACCCACTGTAATAGGAACTGAGATTTTGGGTTGTTTTTTTCATTCAAAATGTTATCAAAGCAGAGCAGTATTTCATCAGTGATGTCAGCCAGTCTCGTGGCTTCTTTATTAGATGTACAAATCACAGAATCACAGAAATTAGGGGCTGGAAGGGACCTAGAAGATCATCTAGTCCAACCCCCCTGCCTGAGCAGGATCACTTAGACCAAGTCTCTCAGGAACAGATCCATTTACTCATCTCCAGATTCTTCAGGCACAAAGTAAATCCAGATGCTGTTCTTAAAGAAACTCTCATTCTTTGCTTTTCCCATTCCTCTCCTGTGCTGCCCATGTTTTTAATTTTCTAGCTTTTCCTAGCCATTCTGCAGGTAACTTCACTATCACTCCTTTCACTCCATCAGTCCTAGATACTTTGCAAACTCAGAAATCAATCTTTTCTGTTTGTTAGGCTTTATCCAGTTGTCCATGACTGCAACTCAATAAATTTCTTTTGTCTGAGCATTAAAACATGTTTTTCTGAATCAAGCCTCTGGGCCCTATATAGATTTTTTTTATTTTTTTTTTAAAGAACCTGATCCTGATATGCTCTTTGTTATAACAACAAAAATCTAAAGTATTAAGAGTAGCCATAACTGTTTTTTAGGGAAAACATTGCAGGCTTTGAGAAAGAATAGAAATCAATGCTTTAACTTAACACTAACATCTCCCTTTACAATTTTTGAATAGTTTTCCCTTTTTTGTTTCTGTGCATGCTTTGCCATCTTGGAGATCTTGTATTGCTGAAAATCTGTTCCACCAAAGAGACTAAAAACATCCTTTTGTGTACTCCTTGCTTTCATCCATTTGTTACTAGTCTCTTCGTAAAGTAAATTCTTGAAAAAATGTCCTCTGCTCTTTTCTTACCTTGTTAGGTCATCCATAGTCTTGTTTTTGCCCTTTTAAAGCTCTTTTCTATCAATCAGACACATGTTCTTTGTGAAAGTGAGTTTAATGCCAGCTTGAGTGGTGGACCAACAGCCATGGAGACTGATGTACCTTGTTTATTCTTAGAAAAGTCTGAGCACTGGCACTAATATTTTCCTCTGTAGCCCTTCTTCACCTCTGCTGTGGAGAAACCACCTCTAGGCAGAAAGGCACTCTGGTGTCTATTGCCATTCACTGGCCTGCTTTGAAGGCATGTTGTCAGGATTGTGTGAATGAAGCTTTTCTGCAAAGGAGTTCAATGGTCAGGGCTGTCAGGCTGCTTCCTTTTAGCTCCTGATAAACTCTGAATTCGAAAGCCAAAAAGAATAATACGGTGACTTTGCCTTCATTGCATACTGTGAACAGCAATGCAGTCCATAGTGACTTCCTCAGCCTTGGAACAGAGTACCAGACCTATATTGTGTGCTGCCATCCAGAGAGACCTGCACAGGCTGCAGAGCTGGCATGGAGAAATTAAATGCAATTTAACAAGAGCAAGTGTAAAGTGCTGCATCTGGGGAAGAACAGCCCCATGGATCAGTACAGGCTGG
>VYZU01059693.1:51656-79072 GCA_013401355.1 Ceyx cyanopectus
AAAAAAAAAATGCAGAAACATGATGTACTTGAACTTGAAAAGGCCTCTCCTTGTCAATCTTATGGAGACAGAGTGTAGTTTAAAACTGATATCAGCTCTGCTCCTGTTCCTAGTCATGTATGATTACCAGTCAAAATGGGTCATCAAACACTTTCAGACACTATGAGGAAGCTCAGTAATGAGTTTAATGATCTTAACAAGAAGAGATCTTAGGATAGCTAACCCACTGTAATAGGAACTGAGATTTTGGGTTGTTTTTTTCATTCAAAATGTTATCAAAGCAGAGCAGTATTTCATCAGTGATGTCAGCCAGTCTCGTGGCTTCTTTATTAGATGTACAAATCACAGAATCACAGAAATTAGGGGCTGGAAGGGACCTAGAAGATCATCTAGTCCAACCCCCCTGCCTGAGCAGGATCACTTAGACCAAGTCTCTCAGGAACAGATCATTTTACTCATCTCCAGATTCTTCAGGCACAAAGTAAATCCAGATGCTGTTCTTAAAGAAACTCTCATTCTTTGCTTTTCCCATTCCTCTCCTGTGCTGCCCATGTTTTTAATTTTCTAGCTTTTCCTAGCCATTCTGCAGGTAACTTCACTATCACTCCTTTCACTCCATCAGTCCTAGATACTTTGCAAACTCAGAAATCAATCTTTTCTGTTTGTTAGGCTTTATCCAGTTGTCCATGACTGCAACTCAATAAATTTCTTTTGTCTGAGCATTAAAACATGTTTTTCTGAATCAAGCCTCTGGGCCCTATATAGATTTTTTTTATTTTTTTTTTAAAGAACCTGATCCTGATATGCTCTTTGTTATAACAACAAAAATCTAAAGTATTAAGAGTAGCCATAACTGTTTTTTAGGGAAAACATTGCAGGCTTTGAGAAAGAATAGAAATCAATGCTTTAACTTAACACTAACATCTCCCTTTACAATTTTTGAATAGTTTTCCCTTTTTTGTTTCTGTGCATGCTTTGCCATCTTGGAGATCTTGTATTGCTGAAAATCTGTTCCACCAAAGAGACTAAAAACATCCTTTTGTGTACTCCTTGCTTTCATCCATTTGTTACTAGTCTCTTCGTAAAGTAAATTCTTGAAAAAATGTCCTCTGCTCTTTTCTTACCTTGTTAGGTCATCCATAGTCTTGTTTTTGCCCTTTTAAAGCTCTTTTCTATCAATCAGACACATGTTCTTTGTGAAAGTGAGTTTAATGCCAGCTTGAGTGGTGGACCAACAGCCATGGAGACTGATGTACCTTGTTTATTCTTAGAAAAGTCTGAGCACTGGCACTAATATTTTCCTCTGTAGCCCTTCTTCACCTCTGCTGTGGAGAAACCACCTCTAGGCAGAAAGGCACTCTGGTGTCTATTGCCATTCACTGGCCTGCTTTGAAGGCATGTTGTCAGGATTGTGTGAATGAAGCTTTTCTGCAAAGGAGTTCAATGGTCAGGGCTGTCAGGCTGCTTCCTTTTAGCTCCTGATAAACTCTGAATTCGAAAGCCAAAAAGAATAATACGGTGACTTTGCCTTCATTGCATACTGTGAACAGCAATGCAGTCCATAGTGACTTCCTCAGCCTTGGAACAGAGTACCAGACCTATATTGTGTGCTGCCATCCAGAGAGACCTGCACAGGCTGCAGAGCTGGCATGGAGAAATTAAATGCAATTTAACAAGAGCAAGTGTAAAGTGCTGCATCTGGGGAAGAACAGCCCCATGGATCAGTACAGGCTGGGGGCTGATGTATTAGAGAGCAGCTCTGGAGAAAGAGACCTGGGGGTCCTGGTGGACAGGGGGATGACCATGAGACAACAATGCACCCTTGCAGCCAAGAAGGCCAATGGCAACCTGGGATGCATTAGGAGAAGTGTGGCCAGCAGGGCAAGGAAGGTTCTCCTCCCCCTCTACTCTGCACTAGTGAGACCCCACCTCGAGTACTGTGTCCAGTTCTGGGGACCCCAGTTCAGAAAAGACAGAGATTTACTGAAGAGAGTCCAACGCAGGGCCACCAAGATGATTAGGGGAATGGAGCATCTCCCTGCTGAGGAGAGGCTGAGAGAGCTGCGGCTCTTGAGCCTGGAGAAGAAGAGACTGAGGGGGGACCTCATCAATGTCTATCAATATGTTAAGGGTGAGTGTAGGGAGGATGGAGCCAGACTCTGCTCAGTGTCATCCAGTGACAGGACAAGAGGCAATGGGAGTCAGTCAGAGCACAAGAGGTTTAGGGGAAACACAAAGGAAAACATTTTGCCAGTGAGGGTGCCAGAGCCTGGCAGGGGCTGCCCAGGGAGGTTGTGGAGTCTCCTGCTCTGGAGACACTCAAGACCTGCCTGGATCTGTTCCTGAGAGACTTGGTCTAGGTGCCCCTGCTCTGGCAGGGGGGTTGGACTAGATGATCTTCTAGGTCCCTTCCAACCCCTTACATTCTGTGATTCTGTGGAGACTTATTGTCAAACTAATAGTATTGAAAACACATCCAGATCTTATAGAATAAGCATCTTTTTAATCTTTGGAAGCTATGTAATTTCTGCATCTCAGGAGATCTTACCATAGGCCTCAGATACCTCTTTGAGTTGACTTAGTGAAGTTACAGAGAAGGCTCTTTACTCACTTCAGACATCACAGTTACTACTCGTAGTCTGTGTCATAGATCAGAGAACAAAACCCCTCTTCTTTTGTGACTTAAAGAATTCCTAGCACAAACTTTGTGAATTCCTATCAGAACTGCCAGGGAATGAACAGGTGCCCTGTGATCTGACATCTTGGTTAACAGAGAGCAACTCACGACTCATCAGTCAGCTTACCAGAGTATTTCCAACACCATCTCCTCTGACACTGAAGGGCACACAATCCAGCACAGTTGCCACTCCCTTTGCATAAATCCCAAACCATACAGACTGTGGAAAGGAAGATAAGTCTAGAATTCTGAAGATCTGGATTCCTAGCACAGCTCTTCTCAAGATTTCCCGTGTCATATTGGCCATATCATTTTTAGTTCTGTACACCTCATTGCTACAGCTGAGTTGTATTTATCAAGTATGTTAAGGTATGCAGCTAGATCCAAGAGAACCCATAATTCTCATACAGAAGGTTCTTTGCATTTATAAAGTATTGATTTTCTTTTATCTATTTAAGTTGTGGGAGCATTAAATATATATTTTAATATGACATGTAATAAAAGCTTTCTAATGTCTTTTTTTTTTTTTTTGAGATGGACTACTAAAAATTACATGTATCATATTTCTATATTGTTAATATAATCTCATTTATGAGATCAGGAGACGTGGAGAGTTGCATTTCACAGATCACGCTTTAAAAAGTGATTTGGGGTTAATTCAAGACAAAATTCCAAGTTTTTTAGCTAGGAAAGAGGCTAGACTGCTGACCCCCATGGTCTTCATAGTCCAGACTCTCTGGGACATGCAGACTGTGGAAGTCCTCTGTGAGTCTGGCTGTCCTAGAAGCTGGAAGCTCGGCAAGCACAGACTGATAAGCAGCTGCTGCCAGCTGTGCTTGGATGCCAGGCTGCTCATGCTCTCAACTCCCTCAGCCCACCAGCTGAGAGGATGAGGTGCTGGTGTTTGGCCCCAGGGCACCAGGCTGAGGTTCTGACAGCAACATGATCACATCACAACTCTGTTGAAATCAGCTCATCTGTCTGGAATGTTTCCATTTCAGGAAGCTGGGAAATTGTAGTGAAAATGTTTTTCTGAAAACTGGTTGAGAGAGGGGATTCTGCCCCTCTGCTCCACTCTGGTGAGATTACCCCTGCGGTGCTGGGTCCAGCTCTGAAGTCCTCAGCACAGCAGGGACAGGGAGCTGTTGGAGCAGGGCCAGAGGAGGCCACAGCCATGATGGGAGGGCTGGAACCCTCTGCTGGGAGGCCAGGCTGGGAGAGTTGAGTTCAGCCTGAAGAAAAGAAGGCTCCCAGAAGACCTTTTTGTGGTCTTTTGGTACTTGGAGGGACCTATCGGAAAGATGGGGACAGAAATTTTATCAGGGCCTGTTGTGACAGGACAAAGAGTCATGGTTTTAAACTAAAAGAGGGAGATTTAGATTAGAGAGAAGGAAGAAATTTTTATGCTGTGGGTGGTGAGAGCCTGGCTCAGGATGCCCAGAGAGGTGGTTGATGCCCCAACCCTGGAAACCATTCCAGGGGCTCTGAGCAACCTCCTTTCTGTGTTATACATATCAGTCACATCCTTGATTATCTCATTACTAGATATTTAGAAGTTACAGTGATAAGTAAGATGAAATTGAAAGAAGGATGCTGTGGAAAAGTGCTTTACAAATACTGATTTATATGTTACAGCAACTTCTATTAGTCACAAGGGTGCTACTCAGCAGGGGCATAGAAGTAGACAGAAGATGGTTGTGGTAGTGGTTGTTTTAGTAGAAAAAGCCATTTTTCTTTGCTTAAGCTGACCAAGACATTAAAAAGTCACCTGCCAGTTGGGGTCTGTCATCATTTATGGACAGCTTTTGCCTGGAAACTTTTGGTTTCACCAGTGTCAACTTCCTGGGAATTAAGTTTATGGTAGATACATAATAAAAAAAAAAAAAGTTAGTTTTTGTTTTTGTTTGTTTGTTTGTTTCCAAGCTACAACACTCTGTTAGACCATGCATATGTCTCTGTAGAAGTTCAGAAAACATGATTTACATAGAGGTAGAGGGACATTCCAGAAATCATTTCTGTTTGCAATGTTTTTGTTGATGTGCTTTGCTATATCAGAGGTTGAAGTAACTCAGTAAGAAGTCAGAGCTGTAACCCTGGTTTACTCATAGCATGACTCCTTTCACTGAAGAGGTGGTTTTAAATATTTGTGCCTTGTTTCTCTTTGTAAAAGCAAATTATCAAAATAGTCACCATACTGCAATGGTTACGTGACTGTTTGAAATCAGGACATCTAAAACTGAAACTTCTGCTGTTGAAAAGTACCATATTTTCAGGGGAAAATGAAAATATACTGGTTCTGTTGGGAAAAAAAAGCCCAGAAACACTAGTACAGCAGGTAGTAGGAACATGAGTCAAAGAAAATAATTGGAAGAAGCATATTTGGTTCTTGCAAGGTGGTCTTCTTTGTTTTATATCATTGCAATGAGGCCAGGACATGACAAATGTTGCTCCTGAGCTCAATAGCATGTGCAGAACTGTTCAGGCCAGTGGGTGAACTAAGCAGCTGAGGAATATAATAGGATGAGAGGCAATGGGTGCAAGTTGGAGCACAAGAGGTTTAGGGTCAACACAAGGAAGAACTTTTTCTCAGTGAGGGTGACAGAGCTCTGGAACAGGCTGCCCAGGGAGGTTGTGGAGTCTCCTGCTCTGGAGACACTCAAGACCCGCCTGGATCTATTCCTGGGTAACTTGGTCTAGGTGCCCTTGCTCTGGCAGGGGGGTTGGACTAGATGATCTTCTAGGTCCCTTCCAACCCCTCACATCTGTGATTCTGTGAATCTGTGAATATGTCTGGGCCAGCAGCCACCTCACCTGCAGGTTGCTAAGAGGGGAAGACAACCACTGAGGGTTGGGCATTTGGTTTAAATGTGTCCAGATCTCTGTGCAAGAGAACAAAGAAGGGCTTTCATACCTGAGCAATTTTGAAAATCAAAGGAGATTTTAACTGAAGTGAAATGACTGCTAGAAGGATATTTCCTGCTGCCTCCAGAGATACTTCTTTTTGCCAAACATTTTAAAGCTTGATTTTCCCCTTTGACACAGAAATGAAGATATTACTTTGCACATGATGCACGTGATGTTGTAGCCTTCAGCCACAGAGATCAGTGCATTCCTGTGTGTGTCTCAGGCCTGATACATTTAAAATAAGCAAAGGTCTTTAAGGATGGATCTCCTGGATTTTGTCTGCTCACCACTATTGGTTATGATGTGCATTTCTCAGCTGTAAACTGAGCATTATATGACTGATGGGTGTCCACAACAGTATTAGTTAATGCCTGAACAACCAGTGCTGTTGGAATCAGCATGATGTGATGGTGTTCACACAATACTGCAGCTTTGCTGTATAAAATCTGTTATAAAATCTATATAAAATTTGCTGCTAGATCTTGGAGGTTGAGTAGCTTTTAAATAGCTATGGAAATCAGCAAGTATGGTGTGAAACTATTTTAGTCCTATGAAGGATGAATGAGTTAGTGCTTAAAAGTTAGGGCTGTCCAGTACGAACCCAAAGAAATAAAGCCAGCGCCCTGGGGAAGATCATTTGGCTTTAGAGCTTCCTGGTTGTTTCTTTCAGACTTAATTTCAGCAGTTTTTTCCCCTTTGTGACTTTTTCTTGTTTTACTTTTCATTGGATGAGACAAAAAATAATTCTGAGACATAGAAGATAATGGTGGAATGGAAATGCTGGTTATTTCAGCTGCAGGAATTTCCAGTGTTTAACGAATCTCCTGGGTAGTCAGCAGCAGTAAATGGACAGCGTTGCCACCGTAGCTCTGAGCTGAACTTGTGTTGCAGTTCTGAGCCATACTGATATGTTATTTTATTTTCTAAAAATAGCCAGTTTGTTCAACTAAATCATCTTTGTGATTGCCACAAAATTCTCCGTGGAAAAACTTGATGTATTCACAAAAAAAATGTGGGAAGTAGTTGTTCTTTATGATATCTATATTCACAACAAACATCAGTAATCACTGGCCATTGTTTTTTGTCTGGTGTGTATTATTATTCCAGTGATGCACCACAGTGAAATACAAAAAAAAAAAAAAAGGAAAAAAATAAGTTTAGGTGGCAATCCTGTGCCTTGATTGACAATGAAGTTTGTGATCAACTCATGAGATGGAAACAATTTGTTTCTGCTGCCATTTTCTAATAGCAGATATATATAGATAAAATCCCAGGAGAGAGAGTTGGGATGCTGTGGAACGTAAAATATGTTATTGTGATACTGCTTTCAGGCATTTGCATGCAATTTTGTATCCAGGATACTCAGAACTGCTGAGGAAGCGAGTGCATTAATAATATTATTATTACCTTATCATTCTTGCTGTAATAATAAGAGGTATAAGCCTGGGTCAGGTTCCACGGTGCCCACTGCTATTTATACTCAGGTTTGCAGTCCAGTAAGAGGTGTATTTGCTTGGTGGATGCAGAATTAGATGGATCCAGTGATTTAATGTTTTCATCTTGCTTGTTAATTCAGAGCTTCACACTAATTAATTGTTAGTTGGCGAGCATGCCAACGATGGCTTGAATATAGTCACTGGTTTGGTTTTTTTTTGTTGTTTAGAAGGATTATAAGTAAAGCTTTAAAAAAGGAACACAAAGAATTAAGAGTTTCAGTTTTCTAGGGATACAAACTGGAAAATAACAAGAAAAATGTTAGTCAGACAAGAAGGTAAAACCAATTGTGTTTCTAATGTTTTATTACGGAGTCCTGCACTTCAACATATTTAATGTCCTTTAACCAGGGAATAGGAAAGATGTGCAAGGCAATATTATGGGTTTGCAATGCTTTCAAATAATTACTACTGAGAAGAAAAGGAAGGAGAGAAGAGAGTTCAGGCTTTTTACTTTATTTCTTTAGCTAATATGCTGTTCTAAATAAGAAGAGAAGAGACAGTTTCTTTGGCTTTCAAGTTAAATATTTGCTAAGAAAAGCCTGAGACTCTGTGCTTTGTCACAATAGGTATTATACAGCCAGGCTTACCAACTCATTCTCTCTGCCATGGTGGAGAGATTAACCTGACTACTGCTGTTGGGAGATAGCCATCATCAGGGTGACAGACAAAAAGAAAGACAGCAACTGCAAGGATAATAAGCTAGTGCATGTAGAGGAATTTAATCTTTCCATGTATAGGAGCTGTACTTTCTCTCCCAGAGCATTTCTCTCTCTTTTCCAGAGGAGCAATCCCACATTCCCTGCATCTCTCTGCAGTATGTCTTACAGAAAACTTTGTGATAATGCACTACAGGAAGCCCAGGGTGTGGAAAGAGTCTCAGGGACAGGCACACATCAGGCCACTCAGAAGGGGGGGGAACTGCTTGCAAGTACAGCAGGTAACCCCTAACGTTTTGGAGATGCTACCTTCTTTCACAGGAGACTGGTTGTCAGTCCTCATCTTCCACTTGGTCGCTATTACAATTTTCTGGCAGAAATTTAACAGCATTTACAGAATTTTCAAATTAATTTGTGCAGCAGCTGAATGGAAAATGAACCAGAAGGGGAAAAGCAACAAGGAAAGCAGCTGATGGCAGTGGCCTATTATCTGGGTATCAGTAGAGCAAGGAACACTGCTCTTACCTACACAGCTTTCCCTTGTAAGGTTTCTCATCACTGGTAGTCACTGGCAATGGCTGATGGAAAGCTAGGAGAGACAGAGCATCACCTCCCAGCAGGGCTTAAAACTAGGTCTTCAGAATGCCACCCAAGCTATGCTAGCAGTACTCTCTTTCCACCTGAAGCAGGACTCTTGCCACCTGACACCACAGAGAAAGACTACTGGGAGAAGGATTTTAACCTGAAAAAAAAATTAGAGGAACCTGTCACATCTTGCCTGCTTTTCAGTAGCAAAATCCTCACTGAAAACTGGTAATTTCACCTCAGCAAAGGTCATACAGCGTGGGGCACAGAATAGTAAAGGTGCAGAAACACACAGACACAGGTGCCTAGGTGGAAAGCCCATAAGCACACCTACTTTGCCAAGAAGAATGGCAGGCTGTACAGGAGGAAAAAACCATTTCTGTGATGTAGATTTACATTTCTGTCCTGCTAATAAATGGGCCAATGAAACAGCTGACTGCTCCCCTATTGCAGCTCTGGGAGTTATTTATTTCTAATCCTTTTCCTTTTAGCCCTGGCTGGATCAAGAATGAAAACCCCTGGCATTGGGTATTACAAGAGATGGAGAAAGCCCAGGATTCAATTTACAGGTTTTCACTTGACTAGTTTTCTTCATTTGACTCCTATTAGCTCCAATAATGTAACCTCACCATTAATCAGTGAGGGAGAGAGTAGGTGATGCCAGGTTTGTCACATACAGCACGGTGATCTTACTGGGAAAAGGTCAGCACTTTGAAGTGTCTCCATCAGGACTTAGAAGGCACGAAGGCACTGACCCTGAGAACTGAGGCAGCTGTCAGCAGGCACAGAGGATTCTGAAGGAACTGCTGAAATAAATACTTGAGTTAGTGCTACCTTCAGCAGAAACTCTGTGGGACAAACCAATTTCTGCTGTGATCCCATTAGAAGCAGTGGGACCCAAAGAACTGTGGAGATAGCTGATAGTGTTAGATATGAGCTTCCAAGTAGTGAGACTCCCAGCACAAAACCACAGTTGCAGCAGTCTCATGGAAATTGCTTGTGTTCTGCCTCTTCATAGCTGTTCCTGGGGAGAAGAAGCAGGACAGCCCCTGAACCTTTGTCTCTTGTGTCTTGCACCATAAAACCCAACCTGTTTCCTCTGATGGTGCTGTGCAGATATGAGAGCTTCATCAGTATGGAGCTTGTGTAATGTTTCTGCATGTTTATGCCAGTCACTAGTCAAGCTTGACAGCTCCTCATTGCTGGATCATTACACAGAAGTGTAAAAAAAATACAAAAGGTGTTGGTCGATTTCCATGAGATTTGATGCAAATGCATCATCACTAATGTCTTTTAAAAGCGTAGCCAGTGAATTTCAATAGAGCTGGTTTCCATAGCAATGGTGTCCACAGCAATGTCATTGAATGGGGGACTTTGTCACACTAAAATTACCATTTCCATAATGAAACAGAACAAAAGTCCACAGATTCACAGATTCACAGATGTTAGGGGTTGGAAGGGACCTAGAAGATCATCTAGTCCAACCCCCCTGCCAGTGCAGGATCATCTAGACCAAGTCACCCAGAAAGAGATCCAGGCAGGTCTGGAATGTCTCCAGAGAAGGAGACTCCACAACGCCCCGGGGCAGCCCCTGCCAGGCTCTGGTACCCTCACTGGGAACAAGTTTTTTCTTGTGTTTCCCCTCAACCTCTTGTGCTCCAACTGACTCCCATTGCCTCTTGTCCTGTCACTGGATGACACTGAGCAGAGTCTGGCTCCATCCTCCCTACACTCACCCTTAACATATTGATAGACATTGATGAGGTCCTCTCTTCAGTCTCCTCCAGGCTCAAGAGCCCCAGCTCTCTCAGCCTCTTCTCAGCAGGGAGATGCTCCACTCCCTTCAGCAGCTTGCTGCCCTGCACTGGACTCTCTCCAGTAAACCTCTGTCTTTTCTGAACTGAGGTCCCCAGCACTGGACACAGTACTTGAGGTGGGGTCTCACCAGTGCAGAGTAGAGGGGGAGGAGAACCTCCCTTGCTCTGCTGGCCACACTTCTCCTAATGCATCCCAGGATGCCATTGGCCTTCTTGGCCAATGTAAGGGCACATTGTTGGCTCATGGTCATCCCCCTGTCTACCAGGACCCCCAGGTCTCTTTCTCCAGAGCTGCTCTCCTACAGATCAGCCCCTAGCCTGTACTGATCCATGGGGCTGTTCTTCCCCAGATGCAGCACCTTACACTTGCTCTTGTTAAATTGCATTCAATTTCTCCCTGCCCAGTTCTCCAACCTATCCAAGTCTCTCTGGATGGCAGCACAGCCTGCTGCTGTGTCAGCCACTCCTCCCAGTTTGGTGTCATCAGCAAACTTGCCAGCTAGCCCAGTGACTTATCTCCAGCAGTGCCCTCCATAGTTGCTTAGGGTGTAATTATAGGAGCAGGGCAAGTGCAGTAAAACTTGTACTAGCAGTGTATGGGGCTTTGCAGCTTGGGAGCTTTTCGACTTAGGGATGGCACCTTTATTTTCAATGGTCCTTGATATATTTTTCTTCTATGAGTTTATTCTATCACTTTCTAAGCCTATTTAATTTTCTGCACCAGCTGATTCTCTGTCTGCCACTTCCCCACCCTTCAATAATCTTTATCTCTATATACATATCAGAAAAGAGATAGGTAAGCCAAACTCAAGGTGACATCTGCTTCAAGACTCCTAAAACCAAATTTAAGCTTTTTCTTTTGCTAAAAGTTAAAAGATGGTGTAACAGACTTGCTAGAAATTTCTCTCTCCTTACTATAAGCAATTAGGCATGAGCTAGAGCAGCCCAAATACTCCCCAAAAGCTAAACTAACTCTGTATTTGGATGATTCCCAGCAGATCTAAGCCCGTTGAGGAGAAAGAAATAAGGCTTCATGTTGAACTGGACCCTGCTGATTCAGAAATTTTTCTTCCTAGAATCTCTTTGAGACCTAGTCAGACTTTCTTCTAAGGAAGAAGTTCTTTACCACGNGAGAGAGTAGGTGATGCCAGGTTTGTCACATACAGCACGGTGATCTTACTGGGAAAAGGTCAGCACTTTGAAGTGTCTCCATCAGGACTTAGAAGGCACGAAGGCACTGACCCTGAGAACTGAGGCAGCTGTCAGCAGGCACAGAGGATTCTGAAGGAACTGCTGAAATAAATACTTGAGTTAGTGCTACCTTCAGCAGAAACTCTGTGGGACAAACCAATTTCTGCTGTGATCCCATTAGAAGCAGTGGGACCCAAAGAACTGTGGAGATAGCTGATAGTGTTAGATATGAGCTTCCAAGTAGTGAGACTCCCAGCACAAAACCACAGTTGCAGCAGTCTCATGGAAATTGCTTGTGTTCTGCCTCTTCATAGCTGTTCCTGGGGAGAAGAAGCAGGACAGCCCCTGAACCTTTGTCTCTTGTGTCTTGCACCATAAAACCCAACCTGTTTCCTCTGATGGTGCTGTGCAGATATGAGAGCTTCATCAGTATGGAGCTTGTGTAATGTTTCTGCATGTTTATGCCAGTCACTAGTCAAGCTTGACAGCTCCTCATTGCTGGATCATTACACAGAAGTGTAAAAAAAATACAAAAGGTGTTGGTCGATTTCCATGAGATTTGATGCAAATGCATCATCACTAATGTCTTTTAAAAGCGTAGCCAGTGAATTTCAATAGAGCTGGTTTCCATAGCAATGGTGTCCACAGCAATGTCATTGAATGGGGGACTTTGTCACACTAAAATTACCATTTCCATAATGAAACAGAACAAAAGTCCACAGATTCACAGATTCACAGATGTTAGGGGCTGGAAGGGACCTAGAAGATCATCTAGTCCAACCCCCCTGCCAGTGCAGGATCATCTAGACCAAGTCACCCAGAAAGAGATCCAGGCAGGTCTGGAATGTCTCCAGAGAAGGAGACTCCACAACGCCCCGGGGCAGCCCCTGCCAGGCTCTGGTACCCTCACTGGGAACAAGTTTTTTCTTGTGTTTCCCCTCAACCTCTTGTGCTCCAACTGACTCCCATTGCCTCTTGTCCTGTCACTGGATGACACTGAGCAGAGTCTGGCTCCATCCTCCCTACACTCACCCTTAACATATTGATAGACATTGATGAGGTCCTCTCTTCAGTCTCCTCCAGGCTCAAGAGCCCCAGCTCTCTCAGCCTCTTCNAATAAATATTCACCAATAAATATTTCAACTGTTCTGTGTTCAGATGCTGTAGTATCAAGGATAAATACCTGCTATAAAGACTGCTAGAATGATTTAGGATGCTTTACCTATAAGAGATAATGGGGAGGGGGGTGTTTTTATTTATCATACTAATTTTTATAACTTTGTCCTTTCAAAGATTCTCAGATTTACTTCAGGTTTCAGAGAGCTTGACTTGCAGCTGCAGCCTCATAGGACAAAGGTCACCAGAATAGTATCTCCTGGTACTGTCTGTAGACATCCTAAAAATACAAGCATTCTGCAAGCAAGTCAGCTTTTGATTTTGCTCTAGTCAAAGAGCAAAAATGAATCAAATTAGAACAAAAAAACCCAACAAAAACTAACCAACCAAAAACCAAACAAGCCCAAGCAACAAAGCAACAGACAGAAACATGCTTTGGAAGTTTAAGAATGCAAGTCCTGTGACTAGAAGTAGATCCTGTTCAGTGCTTTGGTTTCAGTCTCCTTGTGAGTAATCAGGAATAAAATCATTCTGCTTTTATGATGTGCAGAAGGACACAGTAAGGTCTAGTGTAAAAGGTGATGAATTTTTTATGTTTTTTCCCTACTGCATATGAAATGACAATTTGGAGTGATTTAGTCAATTGGAAATGGTGCACAGCTTTAAATATTTATTTCATCTTATGCCTTTTTAAGTCCTCAGATTGCTGTAAAACTGTTTGGTGCAGGGAGCTGCTCAAACTGAGCTGCCCTAACTTTGGGTGGCTGATTTTGCCTCAGTTTTGATCACTGCAGTGGAGGGCTAGGTGTACATATACATTATCTATCTGTGCTGAAATCAGCCGCAGTATCCTAATATCATCCTTAGGAGCCCTAGAAGAGAAGCTGAGGATTTTTAGGTGAGTGAATACAGCAGGAGCACCCATGAGTCCTGANTCCAGCCATTAAACCAGCATTCTAGCACAGAATCTGGGCCCTGCATCAGATGCAGTGTTAGTTTTCCACTTCTCACTCTTTTTTTTTTTTTNGTGAGTGAATACAGCAGGAGCACCCATGAGTCCTGAGAGTGAATGCAGCAGAAAGCTGGGACAGAGCCAGGTCTGTAAAGCAGGAGAAATATGACTGCAAACCAGAACCTAGTTCCAGAAAGTTGCAAGTGATTCTTCACACTGCAGCTACTGCAAGAGATTTATTTTCTATTTATTTATTTATTGGAAGAGTGGCCAGGAAAAGTATTTTCAATTCCTAATTCCATTTGGGCAACCTTCTTACATGCTGGTATTCAAGATCTGATGTTGGGATGCCCACAGATGCAAATAGGTCTCCCATTGTACAGCCTATTTAAACTGTAAACTTCTTAGGGTTGGGATTATGCCTTGTCATATAATTTGATACTACCTGGCAAAAGCTTTCTGATTTTGATTGAAATTTCCAGGTGTTATTGTAATGAAAATAACTGTAATTATCTCCAGTGGGATAAAATCCAAGTGTCAAATTGAAATGGAACTGCTAAAATGGATGTAGTGGCAGACAGGTACCTGCAGTGCAGCAGAAGCTACTTGATCCACAGATGCTGTGAAAACATTACACTTTCAATTGGCATTTTTCTGAATTACCCAAATAAATATTTCTACAACCAAGAGTTAATCCATCCTTGCATTGGGTTTTAGGTAATTTCGTGGTTGAACTACCCGTAATCCACAGATATCCAGAAATACTTTCTTGTGGCAGGTTTCTGTTCCTCTACTTTATAAAGTACAGGAACAGAAACTTTATTCCCCCTCCCACCCCCACAAAAAGGCTCGTACTCTAAAGGTAGACATCAGGATCAGTGAAAAACATAGAGCTGTGACAGTGGAATTAAAAACAAAGCAGTCAATGCCTGAAACCAAAAGTTCTTCAGTTTAGGCTCTTTTTACCACCCATGCCTCAGCTAATAGCAATCCTATTTCTTGCCAAAACCTCACTGAAAATGTTCAAAAGCTGTAATTTCCATAGATGGTCAAAGTTGTGCTGCGTGTTAACATGAGGAACTACAACTCAATGTAGCTGTGCCTTGGTCCCATGCCAGTGTGATCTTCTCCTTGTAGCACTGGGCAGACACATGAGAGAAAATTTCTTTTCATGAACAGGAAGAACAAAAAAAACCCCAAAAAACTTAGATGCTCGGTCAAAGNAAGGTCACCAGAATAGTATCTCCTGGTACTGTCTGTAGACATCCTAAAAATACAAGCATTCTGCAAGCAAGTCAGCTTTTGATTTTGCTCTAGTCAAAGAGCAAAAATGAATCAAATTAGAACAAAAAAACCCAACAAAAACTAACCAACCAAAAACCAAACAAGCCCAAGCAACAAAGCAACAGACAGAAACATGCTTTGGAAGTTTAAGAATGCAAGTCCTGTGACTAGAAGTAGATCCTGTTCAGTGCTTTGGTTTCAGTCTCCTTGTGAGTAATCAGGAATAAAATCATTCTGCTTTTATGATGTGCAGAAGGACACAGTAAGGTCTAGTGTAAAAGGTGATGAATTTTTTATGTTTTTTCCCTACTGCATATGAAATGACAATTTGGAGTGATTTAGTCAATTGGAAATGGTGCACAGCTTTAAATATTTATTTCATCTTATGCCTTTTTAAGTCCTCAGATTGCTGTAAAACTGTTTGGTGCAGGGAGCTGCTCAAACTGAGCTGCCCTAACTTTGGGTGGCTGATTTTGCCTCAGTTTTGATCACTGCAGTGGAGGGCTAGGTGTACATATACATTATCTATCTGTGCTGAAATCAGCCGCAGTATCCTAATATCATCCTTAGGAGCCCTAGAAGAGAAGCTGAGGATTTTTAGGTGAGTGAATACAGCAGGAGCACCCATGAGTCCTGAGAGTGAATGCAGCAGAAAGCTGGGACAGAGCCAGGTCTGTAAAGCAGGAGAAATATGACTGCAAACCAGAACCTAGTTCCAGAAAGTTGCAAGTGATTCTTCACACTGCAGCTACTGCAAGAGATTTATTTTCTANCCGCATTTGTTCTAGACTATTCAAACAAAGAATTGGGTTTTTTTCAAAAGCTGTATTTTAATTTTATATGGAGCCTATGAAGAGGGGCAAAAAAATCACATTTAAATTGAATGTAATTTTTAAATTAGTTTTAAAAATTAATTTTGAAAATATAATTACTGTGATTATTAAATCACATTTAAATTTAATGCTTTGTAATGCTGTAACTGGGAAAAAAAAAAAAAGGAAGAGAAAGGAAAACAAACTTCACAACCAAAAGCCACGCAACCCAAAGTACAGTTCTGCTTGAAGGGAAATCCTAGGTGAGTCTGGCCCTCATTTCTGCTGAGGTGGATGAGTGAGTCTGGTCAGGAGGATGTCATTTCCCTGGATTCTCACAAAAATGCACTCTCTCACACAGCAGTGTGTCTTCCCCAGCAGCTGTGCTTTGGGAGTGTGTTCATAACACATAATTCAATGTGAATACCTGTTTCCAAGTGAGTGGCTGCAACCTTTTTAATGAGCGAATGAATAATAAATAACAAATATAAAGTAATGAAAACAAATGTCAAGTATTCTTATTCTCTCATCCTCCCTCCTCTGCCAGTTTGGTCTGCATACAGGGAACCATTTCCTAAAACACTCTTGTGAACAGTCCTGGGCTGATGCATGTACATGAAGAATTTTAGCCTCAGAGAAGAATATTCCAGTAAAATATTTGTGTGGCTGAAGTGTGTTAAAACAGAAGCTATTTCACTAGCCTAATATTATGGTTTGAGAGGAGATACAGAAATAGCTGTCTGGATAGAACTTGAATTTCAGAGCATCTGAATAGCTGATGTGAGGAAGCCAAGCTCACATAGCTTTGCTCCATAGTTATCCTTCATTACAGTTAACTCTTCAGATGTGAGTGTCAAAATTCTCATGATGTTGAATAAATCATCCTTACTGGGTCTCTCAGTATCCAGGCTGTGTGTTATTGAAAGGTTACTGAGAAAATGAGGCAAGCTTTGCAAGATGAGCTCCTCTCCCTCCAGAGAGGGAAGGTGACATGACCTGAGCTAATTGTGTTTATTCCTGAGGAAGTAAAAATTATACAAAAGTTACTGCACTCACCTAAGTCTTCAAGTTACCTGTATTTTCACTGTAACTACCTGAAATTCATGGTGCTTCCTGCTGGATCAAGCTTCTATTTTCAATAGCTCTGGGTGAATAAATATTCACCAATAAATATTTCAACTGTTCTGTGTTCAGATGCTGTAGTATCAAGGATAAATACCTGCTATAAAGACTGCTAGAATGATTTAGGATGCTTTACCTATAAGAGATAATGGGGAGGGGGGTGTTTTTATTTATCATACTAATTTTTATAACTTTGTCCTTTCAAAGATTCTCAGATTTACTTCAGGTTTCAGAGAGCTTGACTTGCAGCTGCAGCCTCATAGGACAAAGGTCACCAGAATAGTATCTCCTGGTACTGTCTGTAGACATCCTAAAAATACAAGCATTCTGCAAGCAAGTCAGCTTTTGATTTTGCTCTAGTCAAAGAGCAAAAATGAATCAAATTAGAACAAAAAAACCCAACAAAAACTAACCAACCAAAAACCAAACAAGCCCAAGCAACAAAGCAACAGACAGAAACATGCTTTGGAAGTTTAAGAATGCAAGTCCTGTGACTAGAAGTAGATCCTGTTCAGTGCTTTGGTTTCAGTCTCCTTGTGAGTAATCAGGAATAAAATCATTCTGCTTTTATGATGTGCAGAAGGACACAGTAAGGTCTAGTGTAAAAGGTGATGAATTTTTTATGTTTTTTCCCTACTGCATATGAAATGACAATTTGGAGTGATTTAGTCAATTGGAAATGGTGCACAGCTTTAAATATTTATTTCATCTTATGCCTTTTTAAGTCCTCAGATTGCTGTAAAACTGTTTGGTGCAGGGAGCTGCTCAAACTGAGCTGCCCTAACTTTGGGTGGCTGATTTTGCCTCAGTTTTGATCACTGCAGTGGAGGGCTAGGTGTACATATACATTATCTATCTGTGCTGAAATCAGCCGCAGTATCCTAATATCATCCTTAGGAGCCCTAGAAGAGAAGCTGAGGATTTTTAGGTGAGTGAATACAGCAGGAGCACCCATGAGTCCTGAGAGTGAATGCAGCAGAAAGCTGGGACAGAGCCAGGTCTGTAAAGCAGGAGAAATATGACTGCAAACCAGAACCTAGTTCCAGAAAGTTGCAAGTGATTCTTCACACTGCAGCTACTGCAAGAGATTTATTTTCTATTTATTTATTTATTGGAAGAGTGGCCAGGAAAAGTATTTTCAATTCCTAATTCCATTTGGGCAACCTTCTTACATGCTGGTATTCAAGATCTGATGTTGGGATGCCCACAGATGCAAATAGGTCTCCCATTGTACAGCCTATTTAAACTGTAAACTTCTTAGGGTTGGGATTATGCCTTGTCATATAATTTGATACTACCTGGCAAAAGCTTTCTGATTTTGATTGAAATTTCCAGGTGTTATTGTAATGAAAATAACTGTAATTATCTCCAGTGGGATAAAATCCAAGTGTCAAATTGAAATGGAACTGCTAAAATGGATGTAGTGGCAGACAGGTACCTGCAGTGCAGCAGAAGCTACTTGATCCACAGATGCTGTGAAAACATTACACTTTCAATTGGCATTTTTCTGAATTACCCAAATAAATATTTCTACAACCAAGAGTTAATCCATCCTTGCATTGGGTTTTAGGTAATTTCGTGGTTGAACTACCCGTAATCCACAGATATCCAGAAATACTTTCTTGTGGCAGGTTTCTGTTCCTCTACTTTATAAAGTACAGGAACAGAAACTTTATTCCCCCTCCCACCCCCACAAAAAGGCTCNTCTGCCAGTTTGGTCTGCATACAGGGAACCATTTCCTAAAACACTCTTGTGAACAGTCCTGGGCTGATGCATGTACATGAAGAATTTTAGCCTCAGAGAAGAATATTCCAGTAAAATATTTGTGTGGCTGAAGTGTGTTAAAACAGAAGCTATTTCACTAGCCTAATATTATGGTTTGAGAGGAGATACAGAAATAGCTGTCTGGATAGAACTTGAATTTCAGAGCATCTGAATAGCTGATGTGAGGAAGCCAAGCTCACATAGCTTTGCTCCATAGTTATCCTTCATTACAGTTAACTCTTCAGATGTGAGTGTCAAAATTCTCATGATGTTGAATAAATCATCCTTACTGGGTCTCTCAGTATCCAGGCTGTGTGTTATTGAAAGGTTACTGAGAAAATGAGGCAAGCTTTGCAAGATGAGCTCCTCTCCCTCCAGAGAGGGAAGGTGACATGACCTGAGCTAATTGTGTTTATTCCTGAGGAAGTAAAAATTATACAAAAGTTACTGCACTCACCTAAGTCTTCAAGTTACCTGTATTTTCACTGTAACTACCTGAAATTCATGGTGCTTCCTGCTGGATCAAGCTTCTATTTTCAATAGCTCTGGGTGAATAAATATTCACCAATAAATATTTCAACTGTTCTGTGTTCAGATGCTGTAGTATCAAGGATAAATACCTGCTATAAAGACTGCTAGAATGATTTAGGATGCTTTACCTATAAGAGATAATGGGGAGGGGGGTGTTTTTATTTATCATACTAATTTTTATAACTTTGTCCTTTCAAAGATTCTCAGATTTACTTCAGGTTTCAGAGAGCTTGACTTGCAGCTGCAGCCTCATAGGACAAAGGTCACCAGAATAGTATCTCCTGGTACTGTCTGTAGACATCCTAAAAATACAAGCATTCTGCAAGCAAGTCAGCTTTTGATTTTGCTCTAGTCAAAGAGCAAAAATGAATCAAATTAGAACAAAAAAACCCAACAAAAACTAACCAACCAAAAACCAAACAAGCCCAAGCAACAAAGCAACAGACAGAAACATGCTTTGGAAGTTTAAGAATGCAAGTCCTGTGACTAGAAGTAGATCCTGTTCAGTGCTTTGGTTTCAGTCTCCTTGTGAGTAATCAGGAATAAAATCATTCTGCTTTTATGATGTGCAGAAGGACACAGTAAGGTCTAGTGTAAAAGGTGATGAATTTTTTATGTTTTTTCCCTACTGCATATGAAATGACAATTTGGAGTGATTTAGTCAATTGGAAATGGTGCACAGCTTTAAATATTTATTTCATCTTATGCCTTTTTAAGTCCTCAGATTGCTGTAAAACTGTTTGGTGCAGGGAGCTGCTCAAACTGAGCTGCCCTAACTTTGGGTGGCTGATTTTGCCTCAGTTTTGATCACTGCAGTGGAGGGCTAGGTGTACATATACATTATCTATCTGTGCTGAAATCAGCCGCAGTATCCTAATATCATCCTTAGGAGCCCTAGAAGAGAAGCTGAGGATTTTTAGGTGAGTGAATACAGCAGGAGCACCCATGAGTCCTGAGAGTGAATGCAGCAGAAAGCTGGGACAGAGCCAGGTCTGTAAAGCAGGAGAAATATGACTGCAAACCAGAACCTAGTTCCAGAAAGTTGCAAGTGATTCTTCACACTGCAGCTACTGCAAGAGATTTATTTTCTATTTATTTATTTATTGGAAGAGTGGCCAGGAAAAGTATTTTCAATTCCTAATTCCATTTGGGCAACCTTCTTACATGCTGGTATTCAAGATCTGATGTTGGGATGCCCACAGATGCAAATAGGTCTCCCATTGTACAGCCTATTTAAACTGTAAACTTCTTAGGGTTGGGATTATGCCTTGTCATATAATTTGATACTACCTGGCAAAAGCTTTCTGATTTTGATTGAAATTTCCAGGTGTTATTGTAATGAAAATAACTGTAATTATCTCCAGTGGGATAAAATCCAAGTGTCAAATTGAAATGGAACTGCTAAAATGGATGTAGTGGCAGACAGGTACCTGCAGTGCAGCAGAAGCTACTTGATCCACAGATGCTGTGAAAACATTACACTTTCAATTGGCATTTTTCTGAATTACCCAAATAAATATTTCTACAACCAAGAGTTAATCCATCCTTGCATTGGGTTTTAGGTAATTTCGTGGTTGAACTACCCGTAATCCACAGATATCCAGAAATACTTTCTTGTGGCAGGTTTCTGTTCCTCTACTTTATAAAGTACAGGAACAGAAACTTTATTCCCCCTCCCACCCCCACAAAAAGGCTCGTACTCTAAAGGTAGACATCAGGATCAGTGAAAAACATAGAGCTGTGACAGTGGAATTAAAAACAAAGCAGTCAATGCCTGAAACCAAAAGTTCTTCAGTTTAGGCTCTTTTTACCACCCATGCCTCAGCTAATAGCAATCCTATTTCTTGCCAAAACCTCACTGAAAATGTTCAAAAGCTGTAATTTCCATAGATGGTCAAAGTTGTGCTGCGTGTTAACATGAGGAACTACAACTCAATGTAGCTGTGCCTTGGTCCCATGCCAGTGTGATCTTCTCCTTGTAGCACTGGGCAGACACATGAGAGAAAATTTCTTTTCATGAACAGGAAGAACAAAAAAAACCCCAAAAAACTTAGATGCTCGGTCAAAGTAAGAAATGGTTTTAGCAGCTATTCCCTTTTGTACAAGGGTTAGTTCTGCTTCTATAAGAAATGATGCAGGGCATGTCTTCTGGATTGATCTGATGCTCACAGAAAGTTTCTCAGACATATCAACAAGTTTTCCAGGATTTTTTTCTCCCTTTTATTTCTACCACATGTTTATGTCACACCTTTTTACTCTGTCTGCACCATCTCTGATCACTTTTGTACATTCCTTCCTCAGCTTCCCATCCTATCTCCTGATCTTTTGAGCAGAAATAAGGCTCATTGGAGGTGTTGTTTCAATAAGACACTGCATATTTATTTGCTCAGTTAGACACAGCCTGTTACCCAAATCACTTTTGTTTCTTTTCACCATTTTTTGCTTCCATTCCCTTTCTTCCTCAAGGTTCTGGTTTTGTGTTGTAAAAAACAGGGACNTGTATTTTCACTGTAACTACCTGAAATTCATGGTGCTTCCTGCTGGATCAAGCTTCTATTTTCAATAGCTCTGGGTGAATAAATATTCACCAATAAATATTTCAACTGTTCTGTGTTCAGATGCTGTAGTATCAAGGATAAATACCTGCAAACCCATTGATTTATGCTCCAGAAACCAATAAAACCCCCAAATAACTGGAACTTGAGACTGATCTCCTCACAGGCTATTCTTCAAATACAAGCTCAGTCCGACATTACGTATTTCTGAGAAAAAGAATTTACCTTCATTACTTTCTGCTTCTTAAATACTTTCAAGAATATAGCTCTCTTACTCTGGGAACTAAAACTATTTTGCTGAGAAAGCAAGCAGCTTTTTGAAGACCGTGTAGTAAACCAACTGCAGAATTCTTGCCTTTCTTATTTTCCCTGCTCTCTAAATTTCTTCTCTGAAATACACTTTCTGCCTTCACTCTAAGGGTGAATACTCTGCTTTAATACTTCAGACTGGAGAAGAGGAGGCTGAGAAGGAATCTTATCAATGCTTATAAATATCTAATGGGTGACTATCAGGAAGATGAGGACAGACTCTCCTCAGTGGTGTTCAGTAACAGGACTAGGGGCAATAGCCATAAACTGGAAAACAAGAGGTTCAACCTCAACATGAGGAAATACTTCTTTACTGTGAGGGTAACAGAGCACTAGACAGGATGCCCAGAGAGGTGGTGGAATCTCAGTCTCCACTGAAAGTCTACTTCCAAAGGCCACCTGGACTTGACCCTGCATGATCTACTCTGGGTGATCCTCCTCTGGCTAGGGGTTGGACTAGATGATCTTTAGAGGTCACTTCCAACCCCCCCCCATTCTGTGATTGTGATTTTGTTTGTTGACTTGATTTTTCTCTTTAATAATAGCAGAAATGTTTTCATGCTGACTGTACTGGCAGCTTTCTCTGACTCCTTGGCTGGGCAGAGCATAGGCCGTTACACAAACCCACCTTTGTATCTTTATGCACCTTTGACAATGTCCCCCTTCCCCAATCTTCATCACATCAGCTAAGAAATGGTCTCCTTCATCATCTAATTACCAGTAATTTGGTTGAGAACTTTCAACAACCAAGTGCATTTGTGCACCTTCTATTAAACTCTTTTTCCCAATTCCCATAACCTGAATTCTACAAGCCTTGGAAAAACTCTCTGTTAGCAGTTATCACCCACCCGGCAGCGCAGTGAACGCTTGATCAGGAGGTGCTTGTGACGCGGGTAGAGCTGGGAGGCACAGATCGGCTGGAAGTCAGGCTGCAGCAGGCGCTGCCGCAGGGTCGTCACTGGGCACAAAACAGAGAGCAAGACAAGTGAAGGTCTTTCTCAGGCACTGAAACTCGAGCTAGGCTGTACTGAGTGCTGGCCTAGGCTGCACTGAGTGCAAGTAAGTGTGCAGCACACCGTGTTGCAGGCACTGGCAGTCTCTAATAAGCTTAGTTTCTACCTGCAGCCAGTAATTCAGGAGCTATGGGGAAGTATCTCTGTTTCTGGCAGTTAACGAATGGAAGGTAAGAGTTGTATAAAGAGCTGCTCTGTCTGGTCATAGAGACACAAGAGCAACATTGGTGCCAGTCCAGGAGAAACAAGGGACCCTGATCTCTATTCAAAGCTCAGCTAAGGTGAAACAGAATTTTGTAATCATCTAGAAAATAAGATCTTTCCCTGCCAAGGGCAAATGAGTTTTCCTAGCTCTGTTACTATCACAGCTGGGTGCTTTGTGAGGACAATACACAGCTTCTCGGCAAGGAGTCTGCGTAACTCACACTCGTGTATTGAATTAGTGACTACATAGTTCCTGAGGCAAAGTAGTCCCAGCAACNTTTCTACCACATGTTTATGTCACACCTTTTTACTCTGTCTGCACCATCTCTGATCACTTTTGTACATTCCTTCCTCAGCTTCCCATCCTATCTCCTGATCTTTTGAGCAGAAATAAGGCTCATTGGAGGTGTTGTTTCAATAAGACACTGCATATTTATTTGCTCAGTTAGACACAGCCTGTTACCCAAATCACTTTTGTTTCTTTTCACCATTTTTTGCTTCCATTCCCTTTCTTCCTCAAGGTTCTGGTTTTGTGTTGTAAAAAACAGGGACTCTACCACAATTTTTAACATGCGGGAAGCATAAGTTACTTCTTACAGTCCAGTATGCAGCAGGTTTCACTGGGGGAACTTGGGAGGATTGTTGGAACACTTTAAAAGGTATTGAAGAATTAATATCCTTAACTAAACAGCATGAGAGATGGTTCAAAAACTGAGGAGAAATGCTTTGAGATGGGAGCATTGCTGATTTGAGGCCACTAATAACCAGGATAAAACTTCCTTGGTGCAAATCTGTGACCAACTGGTGACAATGGGGTTTTGGTTGACTGAGGACAAACAAGATGTACCAGCCTGGGGAGCTGAGAGGATGTGGTGTTCAGAATGGGGATGTAATAAGGCACGTGTATTTTTGTTAGTGACTTAGATACAAGGCCTTACTTGTATTGTAGTTCTGCCTGAGTAATGGAGACAATAGGCTGCATTATTACTTTTAATCGAGACTGTTTAATTGTATTAAACACAATTATATTGTAGTTCTGCCTGAGCAATGCAGACAATGGAATTCATTATTACATTTAACAGAAAAAGTATTTAATTTTCTAGTAAGTAAGCTCAATGAAATGAATTACTGAAATTGAAATGGTCTACTAAAATATTTTCCAAAAACAAATTACCTTTGGCTGTAACATTTTTGCAAAATAGAGCTGTCCATATTCAATTAAGTTAATTTCCTTTTAAGCTGAACCACAGGAAAAAGTGATTTGCTTTTAATTTTATGTGAAATAGTTTCACATTCGATCTAAACATTACCCATATTATGTCTTAGTTATGAGCTTTCTGTCTAATAAGAAACCCAGAAGCATCCATGTACATATGTAGATATATTTACACAGAGGCTTTATCATCCAGTTCAGTGTTCAGTGGAACAGAGAGACCTCCATGATCAGGTTTCCTTCTGAGGGCAAGGAGGCAACAGGAAAGAATAAAGTGCACCTCAGGTGCACTGTGAAATCTGAGCACGGCCAGAACACACACCTAGATCAGAGATTGAGAGGGTCCACAAATCTGAAGGGTCTCCTAAATCCTTCTATATCAGCCAGTAGCTGTTGAGAGTCATATATCCTTAAAATGCATCATGAAACAAATAGGTTAATAGGTTGATTTAAAAAGAGGTTGTTTGCAAGCAACATCTCCCGTCCCCTGAGGCAACCATTCTCCAGTCATCTGGTCACAACTGCCACAGGAATGAGATGCCAGTTTGTGACTAGAACACAGCCCATCTCCACCTGTGCTCTTGCAGCTGCTGCTGGTGCTCTTGCACCCAGTCTGAAAAGTTGCACAGCCCAGTGCTAAAATAATGCCTCAAAAAGAGCTTGAAGGTAGCAGGACACAGTTAGTTTTCTACATCTGAAGGGCTCTTCTGAGCCCTTTCCTTTTTTTTTTTCCCTACTCTCTTTCTACACATCCCACTTCTTCTCCATTGCTTCATACTCCTCTTAGAAAGGCAGTGGAAATGCATTTTCATTAAAAAGTTGAAAGCCAAAGTCCACAAATGTAGATTGCAATAAAAATCTCAGTAAAAAAACATTGTGTTTCCTTTCAGTAGCTCTCACAGGGGCATTTAGAGAATGAATTCAGAACAGCGTGTTCATTATGCCCAGATCAAAGAAACTGCAAGAAGGAAAGGAAATGGTTTATAATTATTTTATTAATAGTTCAGTAGGATCAAGGACTTTCTAATGTGGATCAGGACTTTGCTATGCACAGAACAAAAACATGATCTGAGCCTTGTGGAATTTACTGCCACTGTCAAATTTTGGCAACAGCAAAATGAATCTAGCTTGGAAAAGCAGCTTTCATCACCTTACGTGCTATATATTTTCTTAGGAGCTAATGATAAATATCCATTGTGAATCATTACAGCTATTTTTCTTTTTTTATGTTGTCAAATAAGCCTCCTGAGTTGTCAGGGTTTTTAGGGCCAGCAAAGGTTAATAGTGAGGTTTATTCAGAGACAGAGAAGTGGGGCATTCCTACTTAAAATTCACATCTTCCTTCTGCTAGCATTGCAACTCTCAGGACTTCATGTGCTGTCAGATTTATTGTTGGAAAACGGATTCAGACTTGATCTTAATAAAAACCTATTCTAATTATGTAGAAAAACAATAAATCCTAAAAAGCTCAGCTTGCTTCTTCCTGCCAGGCAAATTCCAACAACCAGCCCATGAAGCAGAAAATTGCTTCGGATGTTATGGCACATTCCTTACGTAGCTTTTTTATCTGTCTTAAACCTTTGACAAAGATGATCATGAGTAGCCATCCTTGACTTCAAGACTTCAGAAAATTTATTTTTGCCAAGAGATAAAATCCGGATGAGTTTTTTGTCTTCTCTAAAATAAGAAGAAATTTTGCTGGTCGCTATCTTCATCTCCTTCATTCCTTCCAGTTGCCTGACTATGAGTGTCTCAAAAGAAGATAAAGATGGCCAATTGAATCAAGACCCTTTAAGGGAAAGATGCGGAGCAGAAAACAGCTGCTGGCAGTTCCAGATCATGGGAGAGATAAGCCCAAATATCAGAGGCTTGCCTGCAGTACCTGAACAGGTCCCAGCATCATGGAAAAGGTCCTGAAGTCAGTGGTGCTTTGGAGAAATCCCAGATATCCTTGTCACACACTCGCACTTGCAGTGAGGTACTGAATGTTATGACAGGTCATACCTCAATTCAATAGTTTAATTGTGTCTCAAGTAAACAGTTTATTTTATTTTAGGCTTGTTAGGCTACTTGACTTTATGATACCTGCTCCTTGTGTTGGAAAAATCAGTGCATAACCATGCACTGTTCACTTTTTCCAAGTAATTTGTGATCTGGTTTTCACGTACCCTCCCAGTCTGTCTTTTTATGAGACTATAGATTCTTTTAAGGCCAAAAGGCTTTTGGACAAGAACATAATCAAAAGATTTTTGGAAAGCAAAATGCACTATACAAGAGGATGACCCATGCCCAAATATCTCAGTTGGATTTGAGAAACTGGATTTGCTGTGTTTTTTAAAAGAAAAAGTTCACTGACTTCCCTGGAAATTTAACATTTATCCAAGTCTATTATTTTTATCCTCTATCACAGCTTCATCCAATTTACTTGATAAGAAATTGAGATTGATTTGTTTGTGGACTTCACAGCCTGCTTATTCCCCACCTGCAAGCACCCCATGGGGTGCATTTAAAACTGGGCGTTAGGCTTTTGCCACCTGCTCTTTCTCTGCTATAAAGACTAATTTATTCACTGTTTCACCCAGAGCAGTCAGTACTTCAGCAGCAACTTAGAGAATTATTGAGTTAATACCATCTGTTTGTTATGGTGTTTGTTATTATACAGAATCACAGAATGTTAGGGGTTGGAAGGGACCTAGAAGATCATCTAGTCCAACCCCCCTGCCAGGTCACCTAGACCAAGTCACCCAGTAACTCTTCCAGGTGTGTCTTGAATGTTTGATCTGCTCTAAAACCTTTTCTGCTGACACTTCACTTTAAGACAGTTCTTCAGACTCTCCTCCTTTAAGCAAAGGCTTCAATTGTGCAACAATCTCTCTAATCTGCTGTGTGGTTAACACTTATGTTCATGGTTCTCTCAGCCTCTCTGCTACGACCATCCTCCAGTGCTTCTTCCAGAGCTCAGCTGTCTGTCTGCCCTACAGCCAAGGAAGGCTGCTTGGTTTTAATGTGTTTTAGAGAGACTTTATGAACAATTTGCGTGACTTTAGCAGCTTGCTTCTCAGTATCAGTTTTGACACAGCTTATCATGTTTTTACGTTTCAGATATCAAAATTTTTATGCATTTTCTGGTTTACACCTTTGGATACAACTTCTGGCTTTTGGAGAATGTCATTTTTACTTATAAATGTCTCTTTCACTCTGTTGTTTAGCTAAA
>VYZU01059696.1:0-55129 GCA_013401355.1 Ceyx cyanopectus
TTTTTTTTTTTTAATAATGAATTCAGTGCTCTAGGATTAGGTTGCTAACCTTTCTGTGTCTGAGCTTCTCTATCCTCCAGAAATGAGAATTATATTACTATCTGCCCCCGTGAGGATGAGAATTCTGCATGAATTTTTGGAGAGGACTATGGAGATGAAAAGATTGATATCAACATGCTGAAGTTCATTCAACATGTGAAGATAATTTTGTGATTTAAGATTCATTTCTTCCAAGCTTTATGAAAAATAGGGTTGATTCGTATATTTAGAAATTTATCCCAACCTTCACTGTGTCATAATGACATGCATCAGGTCTGAACACAGAGATGCCTGGGAAACCGTTTCCTGGACAACACTAGCAAAGAGAAAGCTTTTCATAAAATCATATGTCCTTATTTTGGGGTTTGTGAAAAAAGAACAGATAAAGTGAATACTGAATCAGTATTACTGAACCCAAAAAGCAGCCCTCATATGGGTAGTGCAGGAGCTAAACAGTTTAACCACTGCCAGTCTGCAAAATAACCAAACGTATCCCCTACATTATATTCCATATACCTTGTAACACCAACAGTCAACATTTTCCTATTCCAATTATCAAAGAAGCAAACAGCAAATGGCACCTCCACTGAAAACAGGAAAAAAAGTCACCTCATAGAAAAGTAAGAGTAGATTTGCTTCCAGTAGGAAGTTAGATTTTCAGCTGTTTGTCCAAGGAGCAGACCACCAGCCAAGTTATCAGAAGAAAATGGAAGGTGTTTTTTTCTCTACCATTATGACAAGTTAAATGGCTTCCATTGTCCTTTGTCATTCAGGTTCAACACCTGGATGTCAGCACTGATTCCTTCTTCCCCTTACATTAGTCCTATATGTCATCTATTCCATGTCAAAGTCAAGCAATTGAACTCGCAGGTCAGTGCTGCTAGACTTCTTGACTGAGCATGTCTTCATTCCCAGCTCAGTTTTGGTGAACCCTCCCACGTTGACCTTACCAACATGCATCACAGATGCTCCCATAATCTCTTGAAAATATTTCTGCAGAGATTATCCCTCCATTTTATTTCACTAAGTACCTCCACTAGTTCTCTGTGTTTAGCTACAAACATCCACTGAGAACATCTTGTTTTCAGATCTCTGCTTCTTTCTATTTATCTAACTTTCCACGTTGACCTTTGACAGTGCAAGTGATTTCAGCCTCTTGTATCAGTTCGCCTTTTGGTTTTCTTCATGAAGATACTGTCATCTGTTCTTTTCAACAGTTCTGCCATTGACACCTATATTAAATTTTCACATGATGAGAGTAGAGAGTGTGCAGAAAGCATATTGGTATCGACATCATTTTTGTGCTTGTATCCCATATCTTAAAAACAATTCATGTTCAGTGCTCGTTTCAACACAGCTTGCTGTGTCTGACAGTCTCTCCTGGTACCTTTGCTTGATACCTCTACCTACTTCAGCTTTGTTCAGCTTCAAATGGTGGACTTTGGTAGTCAACATTGTCTCCTATTCCTTGACAGTTCCAAGTGCAGCAAAGGCTTTATATTTGTCTGGGACTTTTGAGCATTTCATTAAACAAAGAGATAATAAGAGGCAGAAGCTGCTATTTCCTTGCAGAGCCCAAAGGGTGAGTGTCACTGCAAATGCTAGCTGCTTCTTCCTAGAAATGAATCCCCAAAGCTTACCACTGCAGGCTGATGGATTGCACAGAGTCCTTTCTGATACTAGACTGAGGTACTAGAAGAGAAACTGATATTGTCCCCTGCTGTCAGAGAAGGTGTGAAGGGGAAGAAGCATTAAGAACATCATAAAGACTGTTCAGTAATCCTGGGAGGTCTTGGAGTCTGATTCTGAAGGAGTCACATATTTACATGCAGATATCTTGGCCATTAGTGATGGTGAGGGAGAAGCTAGTGAAGAAAGTACAAAAATGTACAAAAAGATGCTATTAAAATCCTTCCATTGTGCAAGGTTCACTGGAATGTTGCAGTTTTTATAGAACATGCCTATAGGGTGATGTGAATTCTCTAAAATTCAGATTTTATTAAATAGGCTTGCTCCTCTTCTTTTTCTCTGATGGCAAGATAAATGAATTTTAGGTATTCTGGGCCTGGGAAAGTGGTTTGGTCCTTCTGTTATTATGACAGTGATCCCAATTCCTTCATCTTAAAGGCTGTAGAGAGTTTGCTGCTTGTCAACATTGTCCTTGATTGCTTGTTGCAATAACATAAAAGTCAGGACAGTGAATCCTGTTAAGGGGAACTGACTTTGACAGGGAGAAAGAGGCATAGTTCTCATATGAAATATGAAGATAATGAAAGAAAATCAAGACTGCATTATTTCTAATGACAAGCATGGTAAGATTCAGTTTGGGGGTGGAAAAGTAACTTGTTTTTTGGGGGGTTTTAGTTTGTTAGGAAAGAACAGACTGAGTACCTCTGGTAGGCAGGATGTAAGTTTGCTAAGCTGTTGCTGTCCTGTGGCAGCCATCCTAAGGCCCCTGTCTGGAGAAGGGCCTTACTGTACAAAATGCAGTATGTCCACACACACATTCACACCCTGAAACAGCCTCTGCACTGAACAACTTACAGCAAAAGAAGGGAAAAAGTCAAATATCTCTGTGCACCCAGCTCTTCTCTGATGGAAACAGCCTCTTTGTCCTGTGTACAGAGCCAAGCACAAATGAGCTGTGATCTCTGGGCACTACCATGTGTGTGACTAACAACATTTGAAGAAATACTGCTAATGAACAGTTTGGCTGATTTGCACCATGGCCTGCTGCAGTAGATCTGTGCCTTGCCTTCACCAAAAAATGACTGTCACAGCAAGAGTGTTTTTGAGAGCAAATATCTGGTGCACAATGGTGTTAAGGTAGCTTCCCTCTTGAAGGTCACACAGAGCTCTGAAACAGAGGTAAAAAGTAGATATGATGGTACAGCATAGCACAGAGAACAGCTAGGCTGAAGTGCAACCAAACCTTCCAGCTCCTCATATTGTGAATTCCCACTAAGTCCTGGATTAATCCCATATTTTTTAGAACTGCCATTGATGGGGCAGCTCTTGTCCATGTATGTAGTATGTAGTATTTAACTATGTGTGTCTCACAGGTGTGGTCTGTTGGCTGTGCTCAGAATGCTAGTTCAGCTCTGTGCACCCCTGTTCATGCAGGGCAGCACTGACCAGTCAGGCATGCAAGGTCTTTTTGAACAGTGATTTTCTACCTGCTCTTAGAGCAGCAGATCAAAAGTAGAAGAAAATACAAAGGTAAGCCTGGGAAAAATATATGGGCCACAGTTACATTTACAGCATCAAACTGCCTGTTCTCTGCACTTTATTTCAAAAAGCCAAGAGATCTGCTTAGTTTAAATTTTTCCTGGTTTATTTGTTGTTTCTCTTTTCCAGGAAGTCTGTCATCCAGCTAGACTTGGCTAACACCAAGAAAGCTCTGATTGTACCTGCTTTTGAGACCCTACGATACCGCCTCTCCTTCCCCAAGTCAAAAGCAGAGTTGCTCTCTATGTTGGACATGGGAACCCTCTTCACATTCAGGTAATGGAAAATAATGACCTCTGGTCATTTTATCTCTAAAGGTTTTTTTGAATGTTCTTGTGAATATTTGATATTCTCTCACTGTGAGTTAGCTAGGTCCATTAAGAATGTACTGGAGGCTTTTTTCCCTTTTCAGGAAGGCAGTGAACAGAATCATATGTGGATATATTCCATCTGTAAGCTGAGCATTTTATGTAGTATTATAGTCCTCTACTGAAGGACTTCAGTTGTTAAATTGAATTTGTTTTATTTTCATCATTTTTTTATTGCGCTACAAAATCGAGCACGACCATTACACTCATGTGAGTGTTACACTCATTTGCTTTTTGGCTGCCAAATCCTATCCAGATAGCTGTGTCTCTCATGTGACCAAAAATAATTCCTCTCTGCTTGTTGGTTCACTTCCTTACTGACTTAGTGGAGAAACAAATACAGGCTCGTCATGTGCTCTTTTAAAGTGTGAAACAGCTGCTTAAATAGCTAGAGTGTCTCAAGCAGCAGGAAAAGTGTACTCTGACTGCAAGCTGAGAAGAGAAGAACGCCTAAATTTGGAGCTCCTCTCTGAAGCAGACTCATTTTGTGGCTGTGAACAAGTCACTTCTATTATCTGCCAGACTCTTCAGTTGTAAAATGCAACTACCAGGGGTTAACTTCTCTTGGGTGTGTGTGGTAAGGTCTGATTAGCAGACATTTGTAAAGCATCGCCATGATGGGAAGAGTACAATATGGCCTTGTGATGTTGCACAGAAAGGGGGCTTAGGAGACCTGAGTTCTCCTCCCAGCTTCACTACTACCCTGCTGGGAGGTGGTGTGTGAATCAATTCACTCTGTTCTCCATCTCTGAAATGCAGGTAACAATGTTCACCTCTCCTTTTCACAGTATTTTGAGATCTAGAGATAAAAACCATGAGAAAGCTAGGGATTATCCAGGGCCAGTGGAGCACTTTATCATGTCTCACATCCTTCCCCTACTTTAGAGCTTTCCTCGCACTTCTTAAATTCCTTGTATTACACACCTCTCTCATTGCAGTAGCCAACCTTCCTTCCAGTAGCCACATGCATCTGTCATAGCAGACAGCCTGTGTTAGCCTGAAGAACATAATTCTGACCTAACTTCTACCAGTGACTACCTTGAAATAGAAATGAGACAACCAAAAGGAGCCTAGCTCTCTGGAAAATTACTTAAGGATACTGATGAAGCAAGTGTTTTTCACTCCCATCTTTCTTTTAACAGCCAAATATATATTAAAAAAAGGTTTGTTGATGGAAAATAATTGTTTCTCCCATAGCTGAAAAAAAACCAAAACCAGTGGAAAATAACATCCTCATGATTTTTAGATGTTACATTCCACCGACCATCAAATTCTCATCTTGCACAGCAATGGCCTTCCTCTACAGTTCTCATCTTCAAGCTGTACAGTGTGTTGGCATGTTACATAGAGAGCCAGATTTGCAGATCCTTTCTGAAGTCTCATTCGGGCAAAAATGTCTTTAACATCAGTAGGAGTTTTGCCAGAGCAAGGTTAAGTAAGAATCGAAGGACGTGCATTCTGTAGCTGGTGTACTTATTAATATAGGACACATTTTACAAATGCTTGCCCAGTTTGCTTTGGCTCATTTCATGGCTTAAATCTATCAACAGCCACAAAGCAGCTGTGAGATCTGGGCTGAGAATTTCCATCTCCACCTTCAAGGTGCTTTAATAATGCTGCAATTGGAGGCTGAGCAGGTGGGAGTGAGCTGGGGAGGACTGCTGTGACAATGATTGCTGAGAGTGCCTGCAGCATCCCAGTCCCACACACCACATTCTAGATTACAATCTTTCCCTCGCTGAAATTGCTTTTGTCACCTCTTTTCCAAACAGTGACCTTTTCTACCTCTGGGCAGCCAAGAAGTACAAAACAACTCTCAATTATATCACCCAGTCACCACCAGAAGAAAAGGGCAGGCATGGAAGCATCTGTGGCTGGCAAGGTGTGCTGTGTGGCAGCAGGTTGCTCTGTGCCAGCTTGCTGGCTTTGATTGTAGGGGTGCTGGCTGTGACTGTGCCTCACGTGGCTGTGCCTGCTCAGTGCTGGGGGAGTAGCTGATGAACCACAAATGTGCTGCCAACACAGCTTTCAGGCACAAGGGAGACTACAGCTGGTAGAAGACATAATGTATTGAGAAAATATAACCAGCAGCAACTGATTAACTAATTAACTGATTGCATTCACAATCCAGCAAAATGTTTCAGCATCTGAGAAGAGAACTGGGGAAGTTTTTCTTTCACCAAATTGTCTTTCTCGCTGAAATTGGAAGCTTTGAGGGACAAGGAAGGAAGGAAGAAGATTCCACGAAGAATAATGATTTTTTTTTTNTCTAGAGATAAAAACCATGAGAAAGCTAGGGATTATCCAGGGCCAGTGGAGCACTTTATCATGTCTCACATCCTTCCCCTACTTTAGAGCTTTCCTCGCACTTCTTAAATTCCTTGTATTACACACCTCTCTCATTGCAGTAGCCAACCTTCCTTCCAGTAGCCACATGCATCTGTCATAGCAGACAGCCTGTGTTAGCCTGAAGAACATAATTCTGACCTAACTTCTACCAGTGACTACCTTGAAATAGAAATGAGACAACCAAAAGGAGCCTAGCTCTCTGGAAAATTACTTAAGGATACTGATGAAGCAAGTGTTTTTCACTCCCATCTTTCTTTTAACAGCCAAATATATATTAAAAAAAGGTTTGTTGATGGAAAATAATTGTTTCTCCCATAGCTGAAAAAAAACCAAAACCAGTGGAAAATAACATCCTCATGATTTTTAGATGTTACATTCCACCGACCATCAAATTCTCATCTTGCACAGCAATGGCCTTCCTCTACAGTTCTCATCTTCAAGCTGTACAGTGTGTTGGCATGTTACATAGAGAGCCAGATTTGCAGATCCTTTCTGAAGTCTCATTCGAGCAAAAATGTCTTTAACATCAGTAGGAGTTTTGCCAGAGCAAGGTTAAGTAAGAATCGAAGGACGTGCATTCTGTAGCTGGTGTACTTATTAATATAGGACACATTTTACAAATGCTTGCCCAGTTTGCTTTGGCTCATTTCATGGCTTAAATCTATCAACAGCCACAAAGCAGCTGTGAGATCTGGGCTGAGAATTTCCATCTCCACCTTCAAGGTGCTTTAATAATGCTGCAATTGGAGGCTGAGCAGGTGGGAGTGAGCTGGGGAGGACTGCTGTGACAATGATTGCTGAGAGTGCCTGCAGCATCCCAGTCCCACACACCACATTCTAGATTACAATCTTTCCCTCGCTGAAATTGCTTTTGTCACCTCTTTTCCAAACAGTGACCTTTTCTACCTCTGGGCAGCCAAGAAGTACAAAACAACTCTCAATTATATCACCCAGTCACCACCAGAAGAAAAGGGCAGGCATGGAAGCATCTGTGGCTGGCAAGGTGTGCTGTGTGGCAGCAGGTTGCTCTGTGCCAGCTTGCTGGCTTTGATTGTAGGGGTGCTGGCTGTGACTGTGCCTCACGTGGCTGTGCCTGCTCAGTGCTGGGGGAGTAGCTGATGAACCACAAATGTGCTGCCAACACAGCTTTCAGGCACAAGGGAGACTACAGCTGGTAGAAGACATAATGTATTGAGAAAATATAACCAGCAGCAACTGATTAACTAATTAACTGATTGCATTCACAATCCAGCAAAATGTTTCAGCATCTGAGAAGAGAACTGGGGAAGTTTTTCTTTCACCAAATTGTCTTTCTCGCTGAAATTGGAAGCTTTGAGGGACAAGGAAGGAAGGAAGAAGATTCCACGAAGAATAATGATTTTTTTTTTTCTAACTTCAGCAATGTTTACTATAGTTTTGAAATTTTATTTTATATAAAAGCAATCAATGAAGCAAGTAAGATGTTTGCCTATTGTTTTCCATGAACTGTAGGAAAGAAGCATCATAATTTTACAGAGATTTGAAATATTTGGGTTGGATTTGTCAAAATTGCCAGCACAATGAATAATATGCTTTTCACAATTTTCACAGAGTTCCCCTGGGAGTCAGTGAGATTGAGTTTGGCCTTAAAATTCAATGTGCATTTAAATCTTGAGTGAGAAGGGCCTGAACAGGGAAATTAGATTTATTTAATCTGTCCTGTGAGATGGAAGACCAATATAGACAGTGAACCACTTCTCCATCACTTAGCACAAATTCTGTTGGAAATTACTCACTCTTTTATGGTCGCTTCCTCTATGTGGACACCATGTAATGGTGTCTGCATATCATACTTTACAGTGCATTTCATGTAGTAATCAGCCATTGGCCAATACCTAGCTCAAGCAAATTATGTGTGTGTAAATATGTATATGACCTGTCTATATTGTATATACAGGTATGTATCTAATCCTGAACTCTCACAATTCTTGTTTTTAATCCAATTATTCTTTATAATTAGTGTGTGCACACTTCATCTGAGCATCCATTACTCCTTCTCCTCTATGTCCTGACCTTAGCCATCCTTTTGCCTTCCTCTTTCCTTCAACTCACATCAGTCACTGAAGAGGCAAGTAGATCATCTCTGGAATTATTCTGATTAGTACAATCAAGTTTATTCCTTCCTGCTTTGTTTTCTCTCCTCTCTCCAGTCTCAAGACTTCCTTATTTTCCCTTCATTGTCTCTTCCCAATTATTGTTTTTTTTTCCCTGCTTGTTGTTTCTCTTGACTCACAGAGTTCAGCTGCTCTGTTAAATCAGTGGCAGTGTTTCTAGACCAACAGCAGCATTTGACTGCTTCTCTGCAGGAGTCTCTCAACCAAAGTTTGTATGAGGCTTTGAAGATACAAATAACTTCATAAGTATTTAGTAGTCATTATTATTTCTATAATAATTAATTTCAAAACGCCAGAGGTAGATTTTCAGAAGATAAAGCATCCTTCACAAACCCATATAATTTTAAACCTCACATTGTGATTGTATTTTTTTTTTTATTCCAGCCTAGATAGCTGCCCATGAGTGGTTAAGTTACCCACTCATTTCCAAAAAAGACCAAGAAAAGGGATATGCTTTTCAGAGATGATTGCAGAGTGCATTAAAGATAGTACACATCTTTGTGAATCTAGCACTGGTTTCTATTAATCTCTAGAGAATTAATTCACTGTCTGTTTTTTATATATAGAAGGGCTTTGTTTTTCCAGGTCCCCAGTATCTGGCCAGAGATCTGAAAGTGATACAACCTGTTTATGGTTTAGAAATGCAGCCTTCAAAGGACCATGCATTCCTTAGGACCCCAGTACTGTCCTAATAGTTCTGTCCTCCTGTACTGCTGTACTCTGTACAGATCTATCACCAAGTGACCTCTCTACCCTGGGAAGGGGAATCAGGAAAAGTAAAAGACACCCGTAGGCTGAAATGGAAATGCTGGTTGTCAAGCACTGTGAGCGCCACAGCTACAACAAAACTGTGATGGTCACAACAAACAAAAGAGTCAGTCTCAGGAGCAAAATGATGGGGGAGGCCCCCCAGGAATGGCGCCCATCTGGGGAAGAGACCATCCCCAGTAAATGTTCTATTCTGTAGTAAGCATGACATTTATGGTATGGAATACTTCTGTTGGCCAGCTTGGGTCAACTACCATGGCTTTTTCTCCTCATGTTTTTAGCACCTGGTTACCTCAAAACTGCTAAAGACCTTTGTCACTATGGAGATCTGCATACCATGGCCAGGCACAAGCTAAAAAAAATCAGTGTGTCAACTTGGCTCTTACAGAATTGGGTGCTACAGCCTTCTCAGAAACAGCTGTCCTGAATATAACATTGATTCTATGATTCTATCCCAGTGAAGCCAGGACAACACCCATGCTTTTAGTAATGGCCCACAATTTTAGGAGAATTTCTGGGCCTGAAACATTATCTCAGGTCCTAATTCTACAAATATTTAATGAGCAAATCTCTTCACTTTTAGCACATGAGTCACCCCTGTAAATTCAATGTACCTTTCATTACAGACTGGCAGGATGTTTGTTTTGCCTCTCTGTTACGCATCTCAGAGCATTGTAATACAGATGGCCTGCTATGCCTTTGTTTCATTATTTAATCTATGAGTCTGCAAAAAGAGCCCGTCTCATTGATTTTTGGAAAGGTGCAAGGAGAATAAGTGGGCAAGAGCATCATTGACCCTGGCACTAATGGGGTGGATTCAAGCTGTGCTTGAAGGAGACCTGCTGTGACCTAAACAAGATTAACAAAGTATAAAAGGATCTTTCTCTGTAAATCAAATGTATTACCTTACTGAGTGTCACATGGGTACTCTCCACAATGCAGAAAGTACAGCAGAAAGCCTTTATGTAATATTTTCCTTATTAATTTAATTATGCACTTTGGCTCCTGCCATAGTAATAACAATAATTAATAAAACGGAACATCTATCCAGAGCTGCAGGTGTCTCTCATATAAATTTTAAAACTGCATATAATCCAGATGGTTATTTTCATTGTGGTATAGAAATAGCTAATTTTAGGGACCTTATCTGAGCTACAGAATTTCACACAGATTTTAGAGCACCAATGCAGCTGCTTCATTGTAGGAACAAGACAGAACTTTGTAGTGCATGAACTGTCTGTGGACTTTGTAATTGTTTCTCACATTAGCATTACACGGTGTTTTCACACTCTCCTTCACCAACTAGATGCAGTTAAGCATCGCACACACAGAGGCTCTGGGCGGCACGCTGGAAACACTCCTAGAAACTGCCTTCGATATGTCCTGAAAATGATGATAACTGTATGCTAAATGTCCTTCTTTTTGAGCATTTGATGTGACAAGTAGCGTTTTGTTTCCTCGCCAAGATGCGTTCTGTCTAATTGCCCCCCCGTGGCCGGGCCGTTTGTCTGTTTAAGGTACCACGTCTGGACTAAAGGGCACGCGCCAACCAACTTCGCCAAGTGGCGAACGGCCACCACCCCCTACCGTGTGGAGTGGGAAGCAGACTTCGAGCCATACGTTGTTGTGAGGAAGGACTGCCCGGAGTACGACAGGAGGTTTGTTGGATTTGGCTGGAACAAAGTAGCTCACATCATGGAACTGGATGCACAGGTGAGGAGATGATGCCTGGATATCTCACCCAGAGCAGGGCAGCAGGGTTGTTAAAATGAAATCTGCGTTCTGTAGGAAGGCTTCAGGTTTTGCGTCATCACCAAAATGCTCACCTGGCCTTACTGAGCTCCTTAATGAGTGTTTGCTGAGCTGGGAGCACTCAGTCCTTGTCAGGCATTAAAAAGAGAACGGAGTCAGAGTTTACTTGTCAGCGCTAAGAAAGTTGATGTTTCATGGTGGCACAATGCCTGCCTCCTGCCCAGCAGTGTGCCTGAGCCATTCACCTCTTGGGGCTGGTGTCATCACCTCCTAGGGGAAGTATAGACGTAAGAAGTTTTTCAGTTAAACAGAGGTTGATGAGTCCCAAATGCTTAATTCCGTTTAAGACTGCTTTTTGAATTTAAATTTAAAAAGCAATCTTAAACTGAATACAAGACAAGCATCTTCAATTTTTGATCTGGATTTACAGCATGTCTCTGCAAAGCCAAGGACCTTACATTCCCAAAGTCTCTAGGTGTAGAGCAAGATTCTAGAGGATCCATGTACTTGATCTTGGGCTAACTGCCTCTTGGATCTGTGACTTCGGATGGTGCTGCTGGGCAGAATGTATAAGAAGAAGGATGTAGAGAAAGCTCAAGAATCCTGGACTGGCACTAGAGATCTCAGAGCTGCCAAGGTCCCTGCCACTGACCTAGATCTTAGATGCTGGCAGTGACTATGGCTCCATGGGAGGCTGCTTCTGCTGCTCACTGAAATGGCAGGGTTTGCATCTTCCTGCTGTTCTTGGATGTGAAGCTAACCACTGTACTAATCAACACAGTCTGGGATGTGGCATTTCTTTTTAGTTTGGTTTGTTTGTTGGTTGGGTTTTTTTGTGGTTTTTTTTCCAGTTTGGTTTCAGTCGCAGTTTTTAAACTCATAGCATTTCATGCTAACCAAAAGCCATGCTTTTTGGCCATCTATGTCCTGTCCTATGGTAGCTTCTGCTTGGATCTGGAATATAGCTGATACTTCTTTGCACAACTCTTGCCAGTTTTTGTGAAGCAGAGCAGCACAAGATATGCAGCAAGTTACTAGGAGATCGTGTATCTGGGTGTGGGCTACAGTCTATTTGTGTGCAGGCATGTATGTGAGAGTGATATTTTCCATTTCTACTTACAAACCCAAATGTTCACCTTGGGCTGGCAGCCACTTGCCATCTATTTACAGAAGGGCATTCCCAACAAATTTGTACCTACTTATGTTGATAAAAAGTTGCTACAGACTAGAAAAAAAAAACAACAACTCCCTTATGTTATCATTAATAATACTTCGGTGTGCTATTGCAGTTTCATTTTCCACTGCATTTCCCAAACACTAATCAATTTACCATCAGTTGTGGAGATTGCTAGGGTAATGATTTGTTATTTGTTAATCTGGATAACAAAGGCTTATGTTCCCATGGACAACTCTCATCTAGCACTGACAAGTTTAACTCTTCTGTTCAGAGACTTTTGCCCAGCATACAGAATCACACATGGGAAATGGGAACTTTTTTCAGGGTTGATCATAGCACAGTTATTTTAAAAGGCCACTGGGTTGGAACTAACTCTGGGGAATTGTTTTTCTCACTCTTGCACTGTTAAAAACATTCTCACACTGAAAAGAAGTTTCCTTTTCATCTGTAGAAACATGTGTATTGGCCTGTTCTCCCAGAAAATCAACTGGGAGGGGATGTGGGATCACACAGCTACCTCCCCACCATGACATTCCTCTGCTTTGGGATGTACATATCTCAGTTTGCTGCCAGCTGCATTGCTCATTTCATTATCAGCAGGCAGAGCACTTCTCAATTGAATTATTTCACTGCTCCTCACAACTGCAGTGTCCATCAAGACAAGTGTTTCAGACTTCTTCCCAAGGGTGTATGCCACTGCCATGCTTCAGAGTGGTACACAGTGTGAAGATCATCATCATTATTATTCTGGGGGCATGCAGATGTCCACTGAGCTGGATAATGTACAAATATATAGATAATGACAGCTTCCCTCTAAAGAATTTATATAACCTGAGAGGTAGGGACAGAGGTTCCTGCAAGTGCACTGTTTTCTCAGCACGTTTCCTCAGAGATAGGAAGTCTTTCCCTGCTCTTCCAGTGACTGTGGAATTAGGCTGGAATTAGGACCCCAGCCTAGTATCTTTTGAGGAGGCTTATCAGCAGCAAAGTAGTGAGGTTTTGGAAGGCTTTTTGTGCTGGAGGGCTGGGAGCACTGCTGTTCTGAATGGTTTACACTGCAGAGCATTGATGGTCCCTGACCATCAGGATACAGATTTGAGATGCAAAGAGAGAACAAATAAAAGATTGGGGGGGGGCTATCTTCCTCTTCAGCTTTAGCCTTTTTTAAGGCTAAAGTTTTAAGTTTAGTTTTAAGGTCCCATAAAGCCATAGTTTATAGTTTGTAGTTTATCGGCTCTCCTCACTCCATCATGCCAGCCTTTGCTTTTTGTATTTGGTTCTCCATTAGTTCTGAGTCACTTTCAGCTAAATGAGTTCTGCCTGTAAGCATCAGATTATTTTGCTCATGCTGTATATTTGTCACCCCAAAGAGAAGCTCAGAGGGACCCATTCCTCATTCCCCTGTGACAGCATTGTAATTTGGCACAAAGATTTACCACTTTAGAGCTGTCTGGCAGAGAACAGGCATTCCCATCATGAGAAGGAAGCAACCATATAGCTGCATTGGCACCTAGCTGTCCAACACATGCTGCTGTTTCATAAGTAGGCTCCTGGGGACAGCACTGCAGCCTTAGCTACGTGTTGTTCAGTATCACTGCCTGAGTTGGGAAATGAATCCACATTGTGTCCTGCTCACTTATTTTCATTGTGTTTGGGCTTCACTTTGGGCTGTGTTGCTCTAATGCTTGATTTCTGGTAGCATCATCACCCAGCAGTTTTCAGTCTTTTCCAGGCTGATCATAGTTTTTCTATGTGAGGAAAGATTTATAAGTGAAACAGTGATGTTTATTAGCCCAAGTGTTTCCTCCCCCATAAATCTCTTTTTCTACAAAATGTTTTTTTGAATACTCTGCTTTTGTGCTGCAGATACTCTTTGTCACTGACTCCTAAATCTACAAGTGACTGGACTTTGCAAAGCTGGATAAGTTGTGACCGTTTCTTTCAAAGCCAACATACTCTGTGACCCTTCTTTCTCTGCTCACTGTCTTCTTCAGGGATGGTTCATGACTTAATGAAACTGTGTGAGAGCAACAGGAAATTTGCCTGTGGAGTCTTTCAAGTTTTCTTTGTCATTTCATCCCATACAAGTCATGTTTTCTGAAATGTTGTATGAAAAAAAGAGGCGTCAGTACAGAATACTGAAGTTCACTTTCCTTTTCTGCCCTGTTCCTTGCAGGAGCAGATACCTGTTTCTCGTACACCTTACACAGGTGACATTCCAGCTTGTCTAAGAATCACATTTGCTGGCTTTGTTCTAATGATCATATATTTAGTTATAAAAATGGAACAAATCTAACCAGAACAATTGAGACTGAAATGAACAATCATTTTTTGACAACAAAACTTGTCGAAGAACTTAGTAATATATAAATAAAGGGAACTAGTGAAGTAGTTTTATAGGAGATGGAGAATTAGCACAGTATCTTATACTTTGTGAAGAACTTAATTTACATAAAACCTTCTCAAAGCATATGGAATTAGGTCCATTTTCACACATTGCCTATAAAAGATACCAAATTCTCTCCTTATTTCAGGTTTATAAATAGTTTTGGACAGTTTTGTCACTGTAAGTATCTTAGTATACAGGCAAAACAACTTATGTAGTGCAATGTGTGCCTTTGTAAATATAGCTTATGGCAGCACCCCAAGCAAGATAACTCACAGGGGCCAAAGCATGATTTTGCATGGACACTTGAGACTCACGCTATGCGCAGACACTGCTGAGTTGGTTGCAAGCAGACTCCTGAAAACTGTGCCACAGCCATGGCTCCAGGCCTACCTTTTGTACCACTGTCCCATCGTTTGGTTTATAAGGTGACTACTTAAAAGGGAAAGTCAATCTTCCGTTATAACAAGGAAAAAAAAAGGAGGTTTATTTGGCATATGTGGATGTGTTTGTTTATTCTGAGACCCACATGATGGAGCGTGTTTGGCCGTGGAGACACGGGAGAGGTGCATTGCAAGAGGTCTCAGGAACACCTTCACACCCTCACAGCCAGTGTCTTTCTCCCCCAGGAGTACGAGTTCACGGTGCTGCCCAACGCCTATATGATCCACATGCCGCACGCCCCCAGCTTCGATATCACCAAGTTTCGCTCCAACAAGCAATACCGCATCTGTCTCAAGACACTGAAGGAGGAGTTCCAGCAGGACATGTCACGCCACTACGGCTTTGCAGCCCTCAAATATCTCACGGCAGAGAACAACAGCTAGCACAGCAGAGCCCGTGGGCGGGAAACAGGGACACCGCAGGGAGGAGCCATTCAGCGTTTGGAGCCTGGTCTTCAAACTTCGAACTGAGAGATACTTGCTGTTTTTATATCATACTTGGCAGTTCTAACAGTAGAAATTTGAAGTGACATGTCTTCGGACTATGCTCGTTCATCCCTTCCTTGACTCCCCAGGCCTTTCAGCTTTAGCGTTCGTGAGATGTCAGCAAGAGGGGCCGGCCCTGTGCCTGCCATGCTGCTGGAGGTGGGGACTGGGTGGGGGCTGGGACTGCACTCTGCTGTCCTAACTGCAGAGCACAGACAGACCTTCAGAATATAGGATTTCATGTTGCTATTTAATAATTTGACATGCTTTTTATCTGTAAAGGAAGATCTTCGGGTCGCTGTCCTGTGAATTTCAAATCTGCACTATTCTAAAAGGGAACTTTTACCTGTGAACTTTCACAGGGGCCCTGTTAACATGGATGACCTTGTTAATGCAGGATGAGCCAAAGGTCTGAATTAGCCTTGAAAATGAAAGGGACACTGATACAATACTGCACTCCAGAGAAGGTTTGTTACTGATTTAGGTGTATACCTGATATCAGTTGTTCTTTTATTCTCAAATTAGTTGTTTTATCAGGAAAACCCCTATACCCCACCCTACCTTTCCCCAATCCTAAATGCTGCTCCTTTCCTTGCCAAGGAATGTCTCCCTTGTGTTTCTTTCCCATCTTCATTTCTGGTGGTCCAGTAAAGAGGATCAGTAGTTCTGCCAGAAAGTGAACAAAACTTGTCAGTGTAAGGTCTGCTTTCACCAGAGAGACTTGTTCATGTGTGTCTTGTAAAATAAAGGGTCTGGCTGTAACTCTTTATCTGTTTTAGGCAAGAATTGGATTTTGCCTATAAGGCACATTGTGCTGGGGGATATTGATCTGTAGGCTCATTTCAGTGCATGCCCGTCCATGAAGGCATTGGGCCTTGGGCTTTAAATGGACTTCTCTGAACAGGGAATATAAACATGTCAACTAGTAGCCTTGGTGCTCTCCTGCTGCCTGCTGCAAGGTCTGAGAACTACTTCGTTAAAGGAGTTTATAATTAAAAGGAGCAGAACTGTTAGGAATAATCTCCCCATTCGAGGGGGAGAAAAGAATGCATTGGGAATCCGAGTGTGTTTGCTTGAACATGAGCTGCTCAAGTTCACAACTCTGTACACACAGGAGTATGCTGGAGAGCGGACAGAAAACCTAACAAGCAAAATGCAGAAAACAAGAGACTGGACTTTTTACCATTTTCTTTATTCTTCAGTATTAATGTTGTGTTTACATGGGATGAAGAGATGAGGTTTAATGCACTACCCCTTGCAGGGCTATTTGTAATTTCTGTTGCAATGTTAATAGAGAAAGAAGAAACAACTCAGTAAGAAATGTGTCTGTCTCCCTACCCCAGATACCCCTATGACCACATGTACCAATACCACTGCCTGAGTTGGGAAATAGATCCACATTGCATTCTGCTTACTTTTTTTTTTTTTCCATTTTGTTTTTCAGCCACTGGACCTTCTACTTTCCTCCCCATCTCATCCCTCCAGAGCTTGATTTTATTTCTAACCTGACATTTCGTGAGAGCTTTCTGTTACAGTGGAAACCATGCAGTTAAACCAGACATTTAAACTACAAATATCAGTTCATTGTGCTTTGTATATTTAAGAAAAGACAAAAAAGGCAACATCTTTGACAAGAAATCAAAAAGGGCGGGAGGCTATGTGTAATTTTCACTTCTTCCCCTGGGAGTGTTGGCTGTACAAGAATACATCACTGCATAATTTTCCAAAGTGCTTTTCTTCTGTTCTTAATGGTTTTATGTAAAGATCTACATAAAAAGCTGAAAAGAAGTGAAATGAATGCTAAGTCCTGGCTAAGATACATTCTTTAAAAAAAACCCCAAAACAACACAATCTTAATTCCCCAAGTCCTGTAGTACTCACCATTAAGGGCTCAGGTCACTGTGCATCTTGAGAATGAGAAGAACCCTGCAGCATGCAGTCCTGTTGAGTAGCTAATGTGCAGACAGAGATCAAAAGTTTATCCTAAGAGAGGGTCACGCTGATTGTACGTACATAAAATCTGCTGTCAAAGCATCAGTGTGGCCACCATTATGTTCCATACATATTAAAAACTCATTAACAGATGTGCATTTTTCTTTGGCTTCACAGTATTGCCCAAGGATTGACTGGATTGCCCTGCAGCAGCATAATCTGTAGCATGGATCTGTACATTGGTTGGATGTGCCATTATCACCATTCTATCAGTAGTCAGAAGATGTGAATGGAGAATCAGGGAGAAAAACTCCTTTGCTACTTGCTTGCCTGTACAGCAAGTCATGGGACTTCCTGGGTAAGCTTAGGAATGCTGGCTGGTGTCACCAGTTCAGATTGGTAGTAGGTTCGAAGAGCCCCTTTTCTTTCCCTTATAGAAGCTGTACTGAATTGTGTCTGTCATGTCATATTTGTCTACGTGCTTCATAACTGGGAGGTGTGGAGCTTGGGTTTTTTTGACACTTTTCAGCCAATTTACATGATAGCAAATGAGGATTACATATCTGTCTGTAACTGCCAGTGTTTCTCCAACACCGTGAAGAAACCACAACCAACAACAACAAAAATCCCCAACTCAGTTATAATACTGTCTTCCAGTCTTCTGCTGTAGTAGGTATTTGCTAGCAACCTTGTTACTTAATTCTCAGTTGGGTTTTTTTCCTAAAATCTTCAAGAAGTATCAGGTAAACCTGGTAACTTAACACCTTTGTTTTATTGACTTGTTCCACCAACTATCTAGAGTCTTCAGGCTATGACTTCTCCTTATCTTTGATATCTGGAAAGTGTGAGTTTCTCATTTAGATATCAATTCAGTGCCCTCTCTCGTGAAGACTGATGCAAATAAATCGTTTAGATTCTTGGCAGTGTCCTTATTGTCTTTGTTTCTTCTACTTAGTATTTGGGGTGGCGTACTGGTTGTCCAGTTTGCTGCTTCTGGTGTACTGAGCAAATGTGTGTTTTCAGTTTTAAATTCATAGTATTTACTCTTTCAGAATCCCTTTTAGCTTGCTCAAACTCCATCTTAACTATTAGATACCTTCCTTTCATCTTTACAAAGGTTTTATTTCCGTTCTCTGAAGGTTTCCTATTTGTCCTGAGTAACTGAAAATTTCTCATTTAGTCACACCAGCCTTTCCTTGTATTCCATTTATCTAAGGGAATACCGTACTCCATGGCTATTTATAAGCCTTTCAGTTTGAGGATTTCAGGGGTTTTTTTTAATGATTCTTTAAAAGGTAAAAAGGGGGGTTGTGTTTAAATGTTTATATCAAATATCACCCTACAAGGTTTCAAGGGTTTGTATTTTCTTTATCCTTCCTAAATGCTAACCTTTTCCTAGTCAAGGGTTCACAAATAAAATCTTACAAAATTATTTTTTCTCCTAATTTGGGATATTGACACATCTTGTTCTGTGTTTCCCTTTTCCCCCTCCACTCCAAAACATTGACACATACAAATCACTGCAAACTTTTCAGTCCCAGAACCTGAACTGTGTATTTCCCAGCACCTTCTGACAGCCCACCACATTTCAGATATAATTATTATTCCAAATAGTAATCTTCTGGCTGGCACTCAATCCTCCTATTTTTGTTTTCATGCTTCTCCCTTTGATAAAACAGACTTTTCAAGGTTAAGTTCTGGGCAAAACTTTTGCCTTTATTTAATACCTTATTGTAACCCTCTAATAGGTTTCCACAATTTCTCTCTATTGTCACAGTATATACCTTCAAATTTGAGGCAGTAGTTTCCTTCCTATCATTTTCTGGCTATGAGTCATCTACTATTTGCCTACTTGTCTGACCTAGAAATTGCCTTTGTTTATTCTGAATAGTCTTTAGTATCTATCAGATTTTTTTTCAAGTTCATTAGTAATTCCTTCCAGCCTTGCTGTTTTCCCTGTGTGAGCAATCTGGTTCCACTTCATGATTTGTGATTTCTTTCTGTTTGCAGTCATCATCTTGGACTCCATGACATAAAGGAATTAGCAGCTGTACCTGCAGTTCCATCACTTTTGTTAGACTGAATATCGCATGTACTCACATTATTCCTAACGTCCTGATTTTTTACCTAGTAGGCTTCATGTGGTTTGTAAGTAAATCATAAACTGCATTTTCCTTTCTCTGTAACAAGCGGAGGCACTTTGTAGTGTTGTTTGCAGTAACTGTTACAGCAGAGCGAGCCCTGTGTTAGAGGAAAAAGCACAAAAACCTCAGAATTGTAGCTACTGTTTCTCTCTGCAGGGGAAAATAAAGCCCTAGCGCAGCTGAACAGTTTTATAAATGCCCTGCACAAAACACGTTGCACATTATTTTCTGGCAGGTATCATCGTACATCGTCCAATTAAATATGAAAAATATATTCTTAATGTTCTCATTTTTACATGCAATTCTATCCAGAAGATAATGCATTTCCTTCTGTATCTTGCCTTTTTCCCCCGTAACTCCAGCCTGCCTAATAGTCCCATCTGTTTTTGGCTGAGAAAGATTAATGACCAGCAGCACTGGGAGTCCTGGCAAATCAGGAGAGATATTAGTCTTAGGCATTGTGCATGACACTCCTTCCTGCTCTGCCATATACTGTATGGGTGTCTTCAGCTTTCAGTGCAGCAACAGGGGAACACAAGAAGCTCAGCAAGTGGGGTGAGCATCATTATTTATGAACTTCAAGAAGGTCTAATACACTAGATGGTGTGAGTGCTAGAAAAAGAATGTATCAGTGTTAGCTCAAAAATATTTTATTTTGGGGAAATGAAAGGCACTAAGTTTATGCAACTCCAGTACATGAGACAGTGTAACAAATAAGGCACTAATAGACAGTGCCAGCTAATAACCAAGTATTTCCACTGCAGTATTGAAAATGCAGAAGCATTGATAGCTAAATGAAGTCATTTTTACAGCAGTAATTGATAATGTCTATTTAGATTATGTGTCTACATACAGACACTTTGGGGATTGTTTGAAGAATGTTACTTTGGTTCGTTATATAAAATTAAGTTTGGAAAAGCTCCTGGTTGTGCACAGCAAATTACAACTCAGGAAATGTTTTCAAACCTGGATTTAGAAATACCTTACTTTTATAGGAATTTGTTTTCATCAGTAGTTAAACATTCTCAAAATAAGACACAAAGTCCTTGAGAATTTCAAAAGGAGCAATGTATGTGGCAGTTGGCTGGAACATTTTCCTCTTATGACTACTTGGGATTTCAGAGTAGTTTGCTCTGCAGTGTAGAATTACTGTGATCAATTTATAAAATATAAGACAGCCAAATATTTATTTGTGTGATGGATCATATTGAATGTATTTGTCCAGATGTGTTAAGGAGGGGCTGCAATGGAAGTGGTAGCTCATTGTGAGTGTCAGGATGCAAAAGTTCTGAAACCCAGGCTAAGAGCTCAGTATTTTTCAGTCATTCTGTTCAATAGTTTCCCCTCATTGGATAACAGCGTCCTGTCTCCCAGCTCATTAGTGTTTCCGTAGGGTTAAAAAGTCCTAAACCTCTGCAGCATGGGTTCATGACAAGTCACTGTGAAGGTGACTGCATTTGAGCTTCTTTTGAGCTCCACAGTCCATTGCTGTGAGATTTCAGTCCAAAATAAATAGTTCTGACCTGAAGGGAATTCTCCAATCAGGCATGTAGACACCACTCACCAAATATGTTCAAGAGGTCTCCAAACACATAGGGCCAAATAATTCAAACTACCAAGCTAAGCCTATTCCTCAGTATTACCATTCTAAGGCAATGGATGTAGGTCTGAAATTTCAGCATTAACCTTTGTAACACAAGACTCCTGCTAAGGCTGCAAAATCAGTCATGTGAAAATTAGAAGATGTGAAATTTCAAGTTGATGCTGATGTGCTTATACAACTTCTTTCTGCCCCCTGGCACATATGTAATAGGACATAGTCTCTACACAACCATTTGCAGGGCTTTTTAGAGGACTCCTCTTCCTATGCACAGAGCAAATGGTACTCCAGGAATGAAGCATCTGGGTGAATTTTCTTTTTACTTTTTCTCTGCCTTGATTTTGAGCAAGGCCAGAGATTTTTTAACTTTTTTTTTTTTTTTTTCAAGGATTAAACTGATTTTAGAAAATCAATTATCCCCCATGCTCTCAGACTTTCTGAGCAGAATGCCTGCAGTTCTGTTCTATAGGCTTTTCTTGTGTGGAGCGATCCTACGGAGCTGATGGAAATTACACACTCAGAGGCCTTGTAGCACTCAACCCCAACCTGTGAATTCTAACAGCAGAACTTGAAAGACTGATGAATCCCAGCTCTGTACAAGCATGACTCCTCCATCTCTGGGATCACTCTAAAGTCTCTCAGGTAAGCAGTGAAAAGATGTAATGAATAACTTGTAAGGAGGTTGTTTTAAGTAGCCAAATTTCCAGAGGAATGAGGAAGGCAAAAGCATTCTGAGGTCCCTCAGAAGATCTGTTGATAGGATGTATAGGTAGGGCTAAGCTCATTCTGGATCTGGGGCATTTCTTATCCAACACAGAGCAATGTGGTCTACCTGTAGTAAATCCTGTGGGCTGTAAAATTCAAGAGAGCCAGCACTAAGATTAAACCATTTTAATTTCAAAGATGTTTGTTTCAGTTCTTTGGATTCCCACGTCGCTCCTTTGGTGCTAAGAGGAAAAAGCAAGCAAGAAAAAAATAATAGCAGCTTGATAACAAAGTTTGACTACCCAGCCTTTTTAAAATTGTCAGCATGGAGGTCGATGATTGGGGCCAAGCTGGTGTTAGTGAGGTTCATAGAATTTCTTCTTCTGATCTGCCTGTGTATCTGTTGTTCCAGCAGTGCTCTCCACCGACGCTGTAAGGAAAGGAAAAGCGATGCAATGCCGAGTGATGCATGAACTCTTCATCCAAACAGAACTAACCACCAGCAGCAGGAAGGAGTGGCACCACTGCCTGCTTTGAGGGTTTTTTTAGATGACAATAGTGAGTTCAGTATGAAACCTAATCATCCTGTTTTAGATGTATACTTGCCATGAGCAACAGAGGCCCCTGTAGGGTTAGGAAGAGATGGGACTCAGTAGTTTGCAGGTTTGCAATAAGAAAAAGCAATGTGTGTATTTTCCCTCAACACCTTGGCCAGTGTTTACTAATTATAATAGCATCAATTAGTCCAGCTGATCTGAGACTCAGCATTCAGGCTGAGCAGTAAGCTTCTGATGTCTGTGTTGACAAGACTACAGACATGAACAAAATGATGCTTTCTGTCCATAACATCAGTGAATATAGCCATAGGGCTTCAAATGGCTCATGAAGAGTTTTTGCTTTCACTATTAGGGTTTATTCAAAGAACAGCAACGGTAATAAAAAAAAAAAGTTTTATAAGGACCCCAGAGGATTAAGGTTCGTGGAGATTCAACAATGCAAACTCTCCACCAAGTTAACCCGCCAGCTTTTATTGTGAATGCAGAGAATACAGGCACTGTTTTCTTTCTGATTCCAGTTTGTAGTGCAAAACAAGTGCATACAATAAAAACAGCTCTGAAACTCTGATTCAGAGTTCAAAAAACATAATTTTTTGTTGCTTTCACGTCCATTGTCACATGTGAAATTCACAGCTACCAAAACTTTTTTATTTTCTTAACCTTATTCATTTTTCCTCTGCATCAATCAGACTTGCAAACATTGCAGCATTATCTGAGGTGAAGAACAGAACTGTGGGGTCATTGAGATGTCCTCAGTAACACCTTTAGTGCAGATAGTGCCTTTCCAGTAGCCTGGGGGAATTTTAGTTCCTTTGTGCTATTACAGCTTTTATTTCTATCCTAGCAGTGTGTCTTCCAGTAAGTATGAACGACTATTAGCTTGTGATAGACAACTGTATGAGGTCATCACCAAAGCAGTGTTTCTGGCATGGCACCTGGGCCTTCACACAAATTTATTCTATAGTGGGTTTTTTTTCCTATTTTAATGTTCAGGCCTAGACCTTAGAAAAAAAATCAACAATCTGAGGATGTAAGAATGGGATCACTGTGCTATATTTTATTTTTAATATATTCATATTGTTCAAATGTTTTGACCACTACACCCATATATCTTCCAGAAAAAATATTGTTTTGAGAGGAAGAGAGTCATTGCAAGTAATGTAGTGGGGCTGAAATCAGCAGCAATAAAATATAAGTAACCTACTCAAGCCTTAAGTTTTAGGACAAGTTTCTGCAATTCAGGCTCAATTTCACGATCCCGCTTTAGTGAGCCCATTCTTGGGTTTTCCACTTTTTCTCAACATTCACAATCAGCTGCACCCCTAAATCCATGTTTATACCAACCTCGGGCAGGTATTTTAAAGACAATATAGATAGTTTCCACAGTATTGAAGTCTGGTTATAACTATTACATAGGATTGGGAACTGGCTGAAGGACAGAGCCCAGACAGTTGTGGTCAGTGGAGCAGAGTCTGGCTGGAGGCCTGTGACTAGTGGCGTCCCCCAAGGGTCAGTGCTGGGTCCAGTATTATTCAATATATTCATCAATGACCTGGATGAGGGGGTAGAGAGCACCCTCAGCAAGTTTGCTGATGACACCAAACTGGGAGGAGTGGCTGACACAGCAGCAGGCTGTGCTGCCATCCAGAGAGACNTTTCCAGAGGAATGAGGAAGGCAAAAGCATTCTGAGGTCCCTCAGAAGATCTGTTGATAGGATGTATAGGTAGGGCTAAGCTCATTCTGGATCTGGGGCATTTCTTATCCAACACAGAGCAATGTGGTCTACCTGTAGTAAATCCTGTGGGCTGTAAAATTCAAGAGAGCCAGCACTAAGATTAAACCATTTTAATTTCAAAGATGTTTGTTTCAGTTCTTTGGATTCCCACGTCGCTCCTTTGGTGCTAAGAGGAAAAAGCAAGCAAGAAAAAAATAATAGCAGCTTGATAACAAAGTTTGACTACCCAGCCTTTTTAAAATTGTCAGCATGGAGGTCGATGATTGGGGCCAAGCTGGTGTTAGTGAGGTTCATAGAATTTCTTCTTCTGATCTGCCTGTGTATCTGTTGTTCCAGCAGTGCTCTCCACCGACGCTGTAAGGAAAGGAAAAGCGATGCAATGCCGAGTGATGCATGAACTCTTCATCCAAACAGAACTAACCACCAGCAGCAGGAAGGAGTGGCACCACTGCCTGCTTTGAGGGTTTTTTTAGATGACAATAGTGAGTTCAGTATGAAACCTAATCATCCTGTTTTAGATGTATACTTGCCATGAGCAACAGAGGCCCCTGTAGGGTTAGGAAGAGATGGGACTCAGTAGTTTGCAGGTTTGCAATAAGAAAAAGCAATGTGTGTATTTTCCCTCAACACCTTGGCCAGTGTTTACTAATTATAATAGCATCAATTAGTCCAGCTGATCTGAGACTCAGCATTCAGGCTGAGCAGTAAGCTTCTGATGTCTGTGTTGACAAGACTACAGACATGAACAAAATGATGCTTTCTGTCCATAACATCAGTGAATATAGCCATAGGGCTTCAAATGGCTCATGAAGAGTTTTTGCTTTCACTATTAGGGTTTATTCAAAGAACAGCAACGGTAATAAAAAAAAAAAGTTTTATAAGGACCCCAGAGGATTAAGGTTCGTGGAGATTCAACAATGCAAACTCTCCACCAAGTTAACCCGCCAGCTTTTATTGTGAATGCAGAGAATACAGGCACTGTTTTCTTTCTGATTCCAGTTTGTAGTGCAAAACAAGTGCATACAATAAAAACAGCTCTGAAACTCTGATTCAGAGTTCAAAAAACATAATTTTTTGTTGCTTTCACGTCCATTGTCACATGTGAAATTCACAGCTACCAAAACTTTTTTATTTTCTTAACCTTATTCATTTTTCCTCTGCATCAATCAGACTTGCAAACATTGCAGCATTATCTGAGGTGAAGAACAGAACTGTGGGGTCATTGAGATGTCCTCAGTAACACCTTTAGTGCAGATAGTGCCTTTCCAGTAGCCTGGGGGAATTTTAGTTCCTTTGTGCTATTACAGCTTTTATTTCTATCCTAGCAGTGTGTCTTCCAGTAAGTATGAACGACTATTAGCTTGTGATAGACAACTGTATGAGGTCATCACCAAAGCAGTGTTTCTGGCATGGCACCTGGGCCTTCACACAAATTTATTCTATAGTGGGTTTTTTTTCCTATTTTAATGTTCAGGCCTAGACCTTAGAAAAAAAATCAACAATCTGAGGATGTAAGAATGGGATCACTGTGCTATATTTTATTTTTAATATATTCATATTGTTCAAATGTTTTGACCACTACACCCATATATCTTCCAGAAAAAATATTGTTTTGAGAGGAAGAGAGTCATTGCAAGTAATGTAGTGGGGCTGAAATCAGCAGCAATAAAATATAAGTAACCTACTCAAGCCTTAAGTTTTAGGACAAGTTTCTGCAATTCAGGCTCAATTTCACGATCCCGCTTTAGTGAGCCCATTCTTGGGTTTTCCACTTTTTCTCAACATTCACAATCAGCTGCACCCCTAAATCCATGTTTATACCAACCTCGGGCAGGTATTTTAAAGACAATATAGATAGTTTCCACAGTATTGAAGTCTGGTTATAACTATTACATAGGATTGGGAACTGGCTGAAGGACAGAGCCCAGACAGTTGTGGTCAGTGGAGCAGAGTCTGGCTGGAGGCCTGTGACTAGTGGCGTCCCCCAAGGGTCAGTGCTGGGTCCAGTATTATTCAATATATTCATCAATGACCTGGATGAGGGGGTAGAGAGCACCCTCAGCAAGTTTGCTGATGACACCAAACTGGGAGGAGTGGCTGACACAGCAGCAGGCTGTGCTGCCATCCAGAGAGACCTGGACAGGCTGGAGAGCTGGNAGGGAGTGGAGCATCTCCCTTATGAGGAGAGGCTGAGAGAGCTGGGGCTCTTTAGCCTGGAGAAGAGGAGACTGAGGAGGGACCTCATCAATGTCTATAAATATGTTAAAGGTGAGTGTAAGGAGGATGGAGCCAGACTCTTCTCAATGTCATCCAATGACAGGACAAGAGGCACTGAGAATAGTTTTTCCCAGTGAGGGTGCCAGAGCTCTGGAATGGGCTGCCCAGGGAGGTTGTGGAGTCCCCTTCTCTGGAGACATTCAAGACCCGCCTGGAAGAGTTCCTGGGTGACTTAGTCTAGGTCAGGTGGTTGGACTAGATGATCCTCTAGGTCCCTTCCAACCCCTAACATTCTATGATACTGTAATTCTGTACACCTGCCTAAAGTAACAGGGGACAAATCTGGGCCAGTAAGCATCAGTTTTGGAGATACCACCTACTCATTTAAGATTGCAGGTGTCAAAATCCCTTGGAAACTAAGCAGTAAGTGCTACAAGACCATATACTCAGTATTAGTTGACAAACTTGAAAACAACTATCTGTATGATGGAAAATGTGTGGGTGGATCAGCCATGTGAGGAGGGTGATCTGTGGACTCCCAAGATCGTGATATGTGTTGTGACAGACAGTTTGTGTTAGCAGCCAAGAAAGCACTCTTAAGCACAAAGCTGTGGGCTTCATAATAGTGGTTAAAATATTACCCCTGGCATTGCTGGCCAAGTTGTGCAACGTTCATTGCACTGTATTATTGCTGTGCAGCTCTGCCCAGAGCAGAGGCAGCATTTGCAATGTGTCAGCCAGCACTTTGCCTAAAGCACAGGTAAGAAATTCATGAGAAAGAAGAAAAAAAATCAATCCAACAACAACCTTTAAGGAGTGTCTCTTCATAAGATTGAAACCTCATTTCTTTTCTGTCACCACCAAGGTGATTCTGCATTCTCCGGGGGAAAATTGGGAATGTCGTGATCTTTAGGATGAACCATGGGTGAAGCAAGGCTTCTAATTCTTTTACAAGGTTTGTGGCACTGAAGGGTTTTGAATCTTCACCTCACCACCCTGTCAGTACATTACCTGACTGGCTGGCCTTCTGCTTGAACTAATTCTGACCTCTTGTTTCTTTCCCCAGGTTGGGGAAAGATCCTTAATGTTTCCTTCTGCTGGCCCATCCCCAAGCACCTCCCCTTCCAGGATTAGACTGAGGCAATTGTGTTTAACACAAAACACCTGATTTATTACATGTATGCTTCAGTCTGTGTAAGTTTTCTAGGTGACAATTTTGTCAAGGAAAATGCTGTTTAGATTGTGTGTGCAAAATAAATGGCTTGTAAATATTTAAAACCAGGTTAATTTTCAGTTGTGCAATAAATTGTGAAATAATCCTCTTCATTCCTCTCCAGTGTCTGACTTCAGGTGTGCTGGTTTCAGGATCATACCAGCTGTTGTTTCTTCGGATGGAAAGATAGAAACAAAAACAATGAAAAAAGAGAGGTCATTTTGGTTTCATCTTTAAGCTTTTTATTACTTTTTAAATTTGCATTGTCATTCTCTTTAATCTGTTTTATTGGTCCAGACCTGGTTCAATCAGACACAAGTACAAGGCTGTTCCCACTGAAGACAGGTGAGTCATTATCTGCTTGGCGTTAATAATTTGTTTATCTGATTTACTTGACCTTGACCCTCTTCCTGCTGTTGTCTTTCTGTAATCAAAGACAAGACTATGGGAGATGGGGGCAGTTCTTTCACTTCATAGTCAAGTATGATAACAAGCACATGGGTATGCTGCAATGTATGACACCTCACCATCACCATGGAAGCAAATCCATCTAACAGGTTAGTATTGCAAATGCTTTATCTGCTAGGTGGAAGCATGGATTTTCCATTATATAGGAGTCCTTCTCTTGATAATAGTAACATTATGCAAAAACCAGAAGCCTTCACTTTTCTATTCATTTACTCTTGCTGATAGGTTCTTCAGGTGCTCAGAGCTGTAATTGCACCTCACATAATCTCACTCACAGCTGGTACATACTTTAGCAATAGTAAGTAGAACCATAGGATGAGAGGTTTCTTCTTTTCCTTCCTGCATAGTGGCCTAAAGCTTCTCAGCAGGATTTTATTATCAAGAAAGAAGATAGAGGCAAGAGGGGAAAGACAGGTCAGCTGCATAATGGTTTGGTTTGGGTTGTTTGGCTTTCTTTAACCAAAATTCAAAGTAAGGTCTGCTGTAAAAGTGTGCTTGCAGGGGCTAACCACAGAATTTACATTCATAAAGAATAGGATGTCCCTGGATGCAGGGTATGGAATCTCTTTCAAAGACTGAATATGAATAAAAACCAGTGTAAATCGATAAGACAGCTGAGCTTCTTGTTTTTCAATTACAGAATCAAACTGATTCTGTGTATGGTGGAACAGGCTAGGAGTCCAAGAAGAATTAGAAAAAGAGAGCTTCTGATTTGTTATCAGAAATATAAATACTTGGAAAAGTATATATACATATAAATAGGTAGAAAAAGAATTCACAGAAAAAGGAAGATGAAGGACTGGAAATATACAAGAGGGAGTTTTAGAAGTTGAACCCTGCAATCACTGGAGACAAAACCTGCAGGTGTAACTCCCTTAAATTCCCTGACTTTGCAGCAAAGCAAAGCTGGCTTGTATTGGGAAATGAATGATTGAGCAGGTGTGAGAAGTGAATGGCTTTAACTGTGTAAATAGCAGCTGATTTTCAATAATCAGGTTCCCAGAAGGGATCCTCTGTCTATGCCATTTCCATATTACCCCCAACCCTTCCTATCCATCCATCTCTGCCAAATCAGTAATAAAGAGCAGAGCTTCCTTTGGGATTTATGTCAAATATTAATGCTCCAGTGTAGCTGCAGTAGGGCAGATGACAATGTGTTTACCCTGAGGTCTTACCAAAAAGGAGCAAGTTCCCAAGACTGAAGTAGTGATGGGGCAATATCCACTTCTGTATCAACTCTCCTCCAGGCTCTCTGCATGATTCCCTGTGATCTTTGTTTAATCACATTTACCTTCAAGTTGCTTTAAAAGAAGAGTTAGCTAGTGAATGGATGCTGTGGACAGATGTGTGATGTGTCTGTGTTTGCTTCCTCTGGGGTACATTACACAGCTCCAGGGCCAGGTGTTAGGCTGAGTGTCTCAAGGAGTCTTTTGCCACAGATATAGACATTAAAATGGCATAAAAGAGGGTTCTCTATCTCCCTACTTTGCTATTGGAGTTTCTTTCCCAGGTTTCCACAGGCCAAATCTGGCTACCATTTATCCACTTCCCTGTTATAAAAAAGTACAGTTGCTATTTTCCTCTTTTATCCCCCTGCCAAATTATACCTCAAGAATTACATGATTGTAGTATGAATCACATGCCTTGTATGATCAATGTAGCTGTAAGGTAACCAGTGTCTGTGGGGAAAAGAAAAATCAAAATCTAATTCAGGTGTCAAAATTTATATTTCATAGCCCAGGCACTGGACAATTCTGAAAAAAATATATTCTTGGTAATTTTGTATTTCAAAACAAATACAAGCATATCATAGTCATAGCAAAGCCAAAAACGAATTGGCAGTTGTACTAACCCAAATATTGCCTGTGGTGAAACATGTAGCATCAGGTGGTCACTAAATAGCCTTTGTGTACCAGGAGAGAAATAGCATTTTGATGACATTTACCCTCCCAGTTGGCTCCAAAGCTGGCAATTTCAGGTGGTAAATAGCAACAACCTCTCAAAGCTCTCATTTCAGGCATCCGCTGATACAGCATCTTTCTTTATGTTGGGTTCTGATTTTGAAGGTTAATTTTGCAATTATAAGTAGTGTACACATTTTTTTAAACAAAAGCCAGTGTTTTCAAGTGGCCACCAGGGAGCAGGATGAACAACTCTAATGGGTTCAGTTCATCCTCTGCTTCAGGGCATAACAACAATTCTTAGAAGCAATTGTTCCTCTTTCCCAAACTGCATAGGTGAGTGTGAGGCATCCATTTACAGCTGCCTTTAGCATGCCCTTGGATTATGCTTTCACTTGAGGATCTGCATGTATTTCTTGCTGAGAGTAGCTATTTCATGTTCTTTTCAGGGAGCAGCCTACCTCTTACCACCCTGTTAGTCTCAGCACTGCTCCTAGAGAGACCCCTGTCCCTTTTTCACTCTCAGTGCAGGGGGGCCACAGGTGCACACCCACATACCTGCCTAGTTTGAACGATGTTTGTGGAAAGTGGGAAACCTTTGCTTAGGTTTATAGTAAAGAAATTGGGAGAGCTGTGCTAATGCTACATTCCACTGATGTGTAGCTTTGTAATAATCCAGGAGAAGTTTGTAAAGTCAGACTTGTCCGTCATGGTTACATGGACAAACCATTAGAAAGCTTTAAGGAACAAAGCAACACCTAAAGATTCACAGGGAAACCCTTAACTCAATTGGCAGGCTTATCTTAGACGTTCATCACACCCAGAATGTTTGCCTTGTATATTTGATAATGGCACATAAGCAAGTTTAATATCCTGTAACTAATTATTTGATTAATGTCATATTAACCTAAATCACCTACTTGCCTCCTGGCATGCATGAAACATTAGTTGCAGGGACTTTAAGAGTTGTCCATGTTATGGCATTTAAGGGGGATTAGCAGCACTTGGCTGCTCAGGTGCAGCTGTATTTTGAGGTCAAAGATGGGGGTGTGTGGTAGTGTTCTTAAGAGCACATTGCCCCTAGTTGCAACATTTATGTCAGCACAGTCCCAGTGATTAGATGTCTCTTTTCCTTTGGTCAAAGGCTGGGGGAATCCTTTATGCTTCAGTCTTGCCAGCAAAGTCTTGCTGAGAAATCTAATGAGGCTCAAAAAGTTTCGTTCTTTGTGTCGTTTTGGGAATCACCCAGATGATCCTATATGGGTGTTTCAGTGGCTTCTTCAAGGCATCTCAGTCCTCAAAAGAGCAGCTAAAGGAATGCAAATGGGAGATGCTCTGTTAATATATTATCAGTCAACTCAGTTCCAAAATGACTTTAATAAGGAAATAAGCATCACAGCTCAGAAGGCTGCCACACTGCTCCATCAAATAGCAGACAGCTTTCAAGGACCAGAAATGTCAATTCATAAGAACAGCATTTATTTATTTATCTATTAAGGGTTGTTTTTTTAAAAAACAACAACAAAAACACAAAAAAAGCCCAACCAAACAACTAACACCCCCCCCCCCCCCCCGAAAAAAAACCCCCAACACTACCTGTTCTCAAGCCTTAAGTAGCATTTATTCTTAGAGCTCAGTTCTTGTTTTAGTGATGCTGTCTTCACTATTTCATCACTTCTCTTTGTACTTTTCCATTCTGGAGTGGCTCTCCAAGTAGTATGGCTGTGTGCTTTCATATGAGTAGTCTGGAAGCCTGCAAACCACAGGACACTTCAAGCAGGAGGAGAGTAACTGCTGTGGAAAATTCCTCCTTGCCCTGTATGTGCTACTGCCCTCCCAGAGATTATTTTTGCCCCATGTGCCTCGGAGGTGCTGCAGGCTGGCAGACAGTGTGAAAAATCTCAAGTTATTTTAATGAGGCTTACTGGTTTCCTTAGAGTTACTTGGAAGGGAGGGAACAGAGGCACAAATCTGTGTCACTGTCCCCACACAGTGAACCCACTAACACAGCATCATTGTGCTGCTGCTTTCCAGCATAGCTGGGGTGTTTGTATATTAAAGCAGTTTCATGCATCAGAGCTTTCTTCTCTGACAGGGAATCACCTTGATGTAGGAATGTCTGCCTATGCATGGGATAACTTCATTTTGTTGTGGTTTCCCTGCAGAGAGGGTAAGCTTCTCTTGAGTGATAGAAACAATCCACTATCTCTGCTCATTCCAGTTAAGCATGAAACATACAACCTTAACTTTAAATGTCCCTTAAAATAACAACAGGATGTTTAATTCTCATCTGGAGCCTGTAAAAGTCCTTCTGCCAGAGTGCTACACCTACTCTCCTCAACTACACAAGAAAATAGTTCTTGTTTACCTATCCTTCTCAACACAGTGAGGTGTTGTCCCAGCCCTCACCCAGAGCTGGATGACTGCTCCCTTCACATCTTTGGCTGTCAAGAAAGGCAGAAACCATGAGCTGGGGGCTCCTTTCAGCTTGGTATCTTGTGTTTGATGGTTATTTATCCCACCTGAACCTTTGTGAAATGTTAGTTTAGTGAGAAACAGATTTAAATTGTATGGTTCATTGATTTGATTAAGGAAAGTGATTAGTATGGCAGTGAAAATTTGTTAGTCAAAGATTTTTAACCCAGATGTTCCTGTGGAAAAAAATATATATCAGATGGGATTTTACTGATGATTCCAGCTCTCAGTTCTATTTGCTTTACAAGCTGTTGCAAAGCTAAAGGCACAGGAGCTAGAGCATTTGGTTATTGAAAAGGAAAATATTGCAGCCTGTGTAACATCTCTGCTTGATTTTAACTAGAAGAGAAAGGTGCAGGGCTTTGCACATAGTCAGACAAGGTGAGAAATTGTGACTGAATCCCTCTTTCTGGGGCAGAGCTGCCATGCCAAATTTTCTGGTTCTCCCTGACTGATGGCAAATGAGGAAGCGGTGGTTTGCTGGCTGCCAAGGTGGCAGTACTGTGGAGTCTTTGGAGACAATTTCTTTCCTGTCCCTATCCCAACCATGCAGTTCAGAGGTGGGATCAAGATGACAAGCAAATACTGAAACCTTACCCCAAAGACTGTAACCCTTGCTGTTGACTGAATGTCCATCCTCCGTGTAGACTGAGTCCTGTGATGTAGGAAAGGGAGCTTAGCCCATTTTAGAACCAAGTTATCTGAAGTAGGTTGGGTTAACTGGCTTGTAAACAAGACAGTAACTCCAAAAAAAAGTACCCAAACCAACAAGCTGAAATGCTTCAGTTAGACTAAAATCTGTATTTGATATGGGTGAAGGATTCATAAATGTATAAATGTTACCTTCTCCAGGCTATTCTACAGAAAAAAAAATAAAATTAAAATAATAAAAAAAGAAGCAAACAACAATAAAAAAACCCCAACAGGCTTTACTATTAAGGGACTATTAGGTTCCTTTATCCTTGTTGCTTTATCTTTACTGTACTGAAGAGACCAGGGAGAAAGATAAGAAATGGATGGAAGGAAACCAGTAAGGGCCTTGTTCTTCAGACTCACCAAACACCTGGGAGTAGAAAATCCTTGTTCCTGTGTGCCAGCCTCTACTGAGAAGCTGGTGCAATGAAGCAGTTAATGGATTGTATCACCTGAAGGCCAGAAACAAGTGCAGGAGTTCTTCCCAGCACTGCCCTGATTAACATCTTTATCAGTGACATGGAGGAAGTGACAAGGTGTATATTCATCATGTTCACAGGTGACACAAAGCTGATGATGGCAGCTGGGCAGGTCAGTACAGTGACAGGAAGTGTGACCATCCAGCAGGACCTAGACAGGCTGAGGGCATGGACTGATAGAAACCTTACAAAACTCAACAAGTGGCAAGTGCTGCAGCTGGGAAGAAAGAGCCTTGTATGGCAGCGCAGGTTGGGACAGCCTGCCTAGGAGGCAGCTCTGCTGAGAAGACTTGTGGGGGAGGGATTTGGAGCCTTGGTGAGCAGTGAACCATGAACCTGCATCAACCCTTCTAGGGGGAAGGGACACCAGCCTGCTGGGCTGTATCAACAGCAGCTCAGCCAATGTCAAGGGAACTGATTATCCCTCACGGTGTACAGTACTCAGGAAGCCACACCTGAAATGCCATACCTAGTTTTGAGCCCAGATACTGAAAAATTGGAGTGAATTAATTCAGGGGAGGGCCTCCAAAATGGTTAGACACAGGGGTGCTTGCTCTGTGAGGAGCAGATGAGGAAGCTGGGCTTGCTCAGTCTGGAGAGGTGAAGGCTTTAGGGAGACCTAACCATGGCCCCCTTATGGGGTCTAGGAGGAGGAGGTTATAAAAAATATGGAGCTAGGTTCTTCACCATAGTGCTTAGCTTCTACCAAAGCTATGCAAATTCATCCAACCCTATTGAAATTCCTGCAACCACCCACCCATCACAGCCCTGCTCTGCCTGAGCACCTGACTGAATTGCCACTTCATTGGCACTTGAGTCCTAACCTTTACTGGGACCCCAGCAAGCTCTGGCACTCTCCTGCTCCCCATGTGCTCTTCCTGCACACCAGCCCTCCTGCCCTCATCTCTCTTAGCTGTTCTCTGCTCCTGTCCCTACATAAACCAGCCTATATTGCCACGACCTGAAGTTTATGGTTATAGGAAGGCAATATTTTATTACCATTTTATACCTGAAAACTCCTACAACAGTTCTAAACTTGACTGCTTTACTTTTGGAAACAAGTGATGGGAGAGGCGATAGCTTGAAAGAATGACCCAGGACAGTAACTCCTATGTGGGTAAGTTAGCACCACCTCTGCCCAGCACCCATGCAGTTCTCCTTGGCATCTTTCTGAAGGCTTTAAAGATGTCAAGCTGCACAGTCCAGAGCCAAAGGCTTAACCAGGTGTACTCTAAAAATACAGAGAAATCATGTGGTGCAAAACTGCTGATCACTTACCTGCCTCAGAGCTGAAAGCCAGCGGATAATAACTCAGACCATTGTGCATAGCAAGTGCTTCAAGAAAGCCAATTGCATGGGCTGCAAGACTGATAAGAAAAAAAGGTGTCTGTATTCAATGGGTCAGACAGTCACCTTACAGGTCCTGGTTTCTCCTGCCATGGCATATAAAGCTGTTTAGAGCTGTATCAGTGAAATTAAGAGCACAATAAGGACTAGAATGTCACAAGTCTGCAGGTGGGAAATATCCTTCTTAATTCCTGGTTTTCAGACAGCGTGGGGACACAGGCGGGCCGGCAGGGCCACCCCTGACGCTTTTGAGAGCGAAGCGCTGTGTGGATGGACTGGCATTGCCCTCTGCTGGCTGGCGCTCTGGGTGGGTGATGCTGGGCACACGGAGGGGGCGGGGGGGGTGTAGAGGAGCAGGGCACTGGGCTTTTTGGAACTCTGACAGGTTTCTTGATGTGCTCATCACAGTCTCTTCTTCCCTTCTTCCCTCTGTGTCATACATAGCCCAGCAGTGGTTCTGCTTTCCTTCTCTGGTGGCAGCTGTGCAAGGTCTAACTTCATCCTTCTATATTTGACACTTCGTTCTACTTCTTTTTCCCCTGTGGGTTTAGTTTTGGCCTTGTCTCCCTCTTCTCTCACTCAGTATAAATGTTATTGCCCCTCTGTGTAAGGGATGAGATTGTCCAGCATGCCAACAACTATGTGGAAATTCTACCTAGTGTGTTTAACAGTCAGCTAGAAAATTTTAACCATTGCTGCATGAAATGCTAAATAAACAGGGCAGGGTCTTGTTGGAGGGAGTCAGGAAGCTGAAAGAGTTTTCTTTTGGTTGTATTTACTTTCATTGTACTAGTTAACAACTTTAAGGAGGCTTATCACAAGTAGACAACATGGATTCCATAAGGGGAAGTCATGCTTGACTAATCTGGTAGCCTTTTATGATGATATAAGTAGATGGATAGATGAGGGGAGGGCAGTGGATGTGCTATTTCTTAACTTCAGCAAGGCTTTTGATACTGTCTCCCATGGGATCCTCACAGCCAAGCTTAAGAATTGTGGATTGAGTGATTGTGCAGTGAGGTGGATTGGGAACTGGCTGAAGGACAAAGCCCAGAGAATTGTGGTCAGTGGAGCAGAGTCCGGCTGGAGGCCTGTGACTAGTGACGTCCTTCAAGGTTCAGTACTGGGTCCAATATTATTCAATATATTCATCAGTGACCTGGATGTAGGGGTAGAGTGACGCTCAGCAAGTTTGCTGATGATACCAAACTGGGAGTAGGGCATCTCCCTTATGAGGGTCAACTGGGAGAGCTGGAGCTCTTTAGCCTGGAGGAGACTGAGGGGGGACCTCATCAATGTTTACATGGTGGCCCAATGTAATCAGTATTTTCAGATCCAGTCTGATTTCTCAGTATGCAATAAAAGACAATACTCTTCAATGAGACAGAAAAAAAAAAAAAAAAAAAAAAAAAAAAGGACCGTTTAATCCTTTGTGAAACAACCTGATGTTTTTAAGTGGGGTTTCTGCTTCATTCATTACGTTTATCAGAGGGGTTCAATGCTTCTGCCCTGGGAATACAGATCATTTATGGAATCTGAAGAAAAAGTTGTATTAGGAATCCATGTACTTTTGCTCCAAATACTATAGTTACCAAAATGTCACCTCTAGGAACATTGTAATTCAAGTTAGTGGGATATGTGGGAATATTTCTGAGAATTTGATTAGCTTAAATCTGGTTTTGTGCCCATAATGTTAGATCCTTGCATTGCCCTTTCAAAATGCCAAATGCAACAGCTTGGATCATTAGCACACTTTGAATTCTGTTATTTGGGTCTTGCAAATGTGACTCTTGTCTTTTAGATAGACACTTTCATGCTGTAGGGAGTGTGGGGTGGAGAAGGGGGGATAATATTTAAAATACTAGAGGATAATTCTGATATCATATACAGTGTTGTAACTCCAATTAAACCTAATAGACCTATCCCAAGACTAAAAGACATGAAAAATTTACTGAGGTGTGAGAGTCTTATCATTAACCCATTTCTCTTTGAAATGTCATTTCCCCTGCAATATTTTTTTATCAAGTTTGCTCACTACACACTTGACTTTGAATTGTATCTCTTCTCTAAGAGCCTAACTTTCTCCTGGGTGATTCCATACAGAAATCCAATTGAGGAGGAAGAAGAGGCAGAGCTTTGGGCAGCCTTATTCCAGTTTGCACAGGCTACCACCCTCCCATTCAGGCTGCACGACTCTCAGGGTTGCAGGGAGATAATTCAGTTAGCTCTGTGGTATTAGCATACCCTCCTGGTCTCTGCTAACTTTTTTTTTTTTCTCACTTATTTTGGATCTTTTCTCAGTTCCACAGTGCAGTTTATAATCTAAGCGATGCTAATCTCTTTCTACAGTTGTTGTCAGAGAAATTGATATTTATCTGAATGCTTTGGGCTGAGGAAGTGGAAGGGCATAAATGGGCATCTAGAAGAGATGACAGTATGATAACAGTGTAAGATTAAATGCAAGTGAGGAAAAGAGAGGAGAAAGACTGGGTTTTGAGGAAGAACTGGAAGTATGTGTGAGGAAAAAGCAAAGAGGAAAAGAAGGACAATCAGAAGGGATTCAGGGAGAGGGGGAAAAAAAAAGAAGAAAGTAAAATTGAAAAGTAGCAGCGTGGGATGCTACACGTGACCAAAAAAAAAAAAAAAGTGATCAAATAGGAAGGAAAAAAGACACTAACATATGCATAAATTAAAACCAATTTCTAACAAAGTTGAATGCCAAATTGCCATCTATTATTGCAAAAACTACTGCATTTTGTGTTGCTTTCCATTGGTGTAGCATAGACACCAGGATGGGCACTTCCAACATCATGTTTTCTCACATACAACTTTATTTATATGTGATATGTTATTTATAACTTTAAATAGTTACTTCTTTGTCAATAGAAATAATCTGGGTACACAGATATTTGGGCTTTTGGCCAACGTCATCCACATCCCCACAAGGGATTCTGTCACTTTTGTGTGTGTGTGTGTGTATGTCACACCTTCTATGTATAAGTTGATAAGGAAACATTGCACTGCAGCTGCCATACATTCTCCTGAAATCACCTAATCACAGAATGCTAGGAGTTGGAAGGGACCTCTGAAGTCCAACCCCCCTGCCAGATCAGATCATGCAGAAATATATCCAGACAGGTCTTGAAAGTCTCCAGAGAAGGAGACTCCACAGCCTCTCTGGGGAGTCTCTTCCAGTCATAATTCCAGTGTACCTTGTAACACATCCAACAGAGAAATCAAACTTACATGTCACTGATGAACTTAATTTTGGCATTTTCCAGCTTTCACATGCTAGAGTTTGCAACCTTGCTGTTTTTAACATTTTTTTTTCTCTGCAATTATAAACATTACATTTCTCTGATGCTTGAAAATTTGATAGTATTCTATAAATATTTTTACAATTAATCATGACAGAAGTAAGTAATAGTTACTGTTGAAGTAAGTAACTATTACCATTATTTCAGCTTTTGAAAAGAATACATGCAGGGATCATGCTTTACTGAGAGTCACAGAGGATGTCAGTGGATGAGAATTGACAGTTTCTAACTTCTACATCCTGACATGTGTTTTGACCTTCATCCACACTCCTTTTTCAGCTAAAAAAGTCCTTTTTAAGATCACAGAATTGCATTTATGACTCTGCCTAAGGTGACCTCTTATCCACCCTAAGTCTAAATGGGATGCTCATTAACCAGTAGCATCCCCAGTCCACCTCAGGTTCACTGCAAAGGGCCACATGAATACTTTATGAATAATAAAATGGAATGGAAAAGTTTGTATAATGCAGGTGAGGTCTTCTGTAAGAGCTATCTGAATAACTAATGACAGAGCATCATTAAATTCTTGTTAGCTGAGTTTAAATTTGATCTCTTTGGAATAGTTGCTTATGTGTCCATCAGCAAAGGTCTTCTGTGCATCATGTTGCCTTTTGATAGAGTAGTCTCTGTCTGTTCAAGCTAATTACTTACGTTTTCATCCTGTCTGGTAAACAGATCTCCCCTTGTTCTTACCACAATTCACAACTCACTTGTTTTCTGGTAGACTGCTTTATTTCTTCTGTCAAGCTACAAAGGCCTCTTCTTCTGAGGCAAGAAATAATAAGTATTAAAAACAAGTACAGACTGAAACTTTATAGTCCTTTGGCTCTCTACAGGCAAAATACTTCATTAATTCAGAGCAAACAAATCTTCACTCTGCCTGCACTCACTCACCTTTTCACTCTGTTCCTCTCCCAGTGGCCTCAAATCTTAGTTTTACTGATTCCCATTTCCTAAGAGTAGTCTGTAAAGTTTCCATCTCTAAATGCCTTCATAGAGCTTTTCCAGGCATCTTATTTGTTTGCCACCTCTTTAGACCCAGCTATCTTTGTTGGGTACCATCCCTTAAACACAGGACAGTGTTTGAAGCCAGTGGCAGCAGCAGCAGCAGGAAAAAGAGCTGGACTGCATGTCCAGTGGTTTTGTCTAGCATGAATAATAGGAGTGTGTCACCTCAGCTTGCACCCAGCAGTGGCCCTGACCAGAGTTACAAACCACTTTGTGAAAATCGCTTCCTCTCTGACACCTCTTGTGAAACAGACTTTTCTTGACATCATGTCTTTTCCCTCCCCTTTGCCTCCTCCATCATGTGATTGGGACTGATGGATAGGCTGATACTGTAAAGCAGCCTTTGCTGAAATAAGAGGCAGACTGAGGTGTAAAACCTGGTCTCAAGATCATATTTCTACCTGTGTGCTTTGGAGCTTCTGACTTTTCTCCACTTAGTGATGAATGGCAGAAGGGAGGAAGAGTTAGTGTGGAAGTCCTCCTGCTTTCATTAGGGTAAGAATGCTTAGTGTGCAGTGTATTTCTCATATTTCCAATTCAGTCTGGAGCACGTTTGCCAAGATTTAAGAGTTATAGGCCTATAAGTCAAATACCTTGCAAAATAGGTGCCATTATTCTCCCATTTCTCACCTGAGCTTGTGAGTAAACCCCATATATCTTTGAGTCACACTGCAGAACAGATTTCTTCCATGTCCTGTTCTGTTCCCTTATATGTCAATTAAACTCCATCAGGGTCATGAGATATGAATCTATTTCATCAAAATAATCATGCTTAGAGCCTGGTGATGGTGCTCCAGCAAAAGCTGTGTCACAGACACAGCATGCCAGGAGGTGTCATCAAAACTTATTCTGGTTACACCCAGCATCTCCTACATGCAGCACCTTCACTGCTTCATCTCAGCAGACAAGTCAGCACCTGTCATGTTAGAAGCATGGCCTACATCCTGCCATTGCTCCAGTGGCTAGGTGCTTCACATCATTCCTCTATGCTTGCAGCCACACTTGGAAGAAGAGAAACAGTCCCACCTCAGTTCTGTGATGGAAGAGCTGAAATATCACAAGAGTATTTCACTTACCCTGGAGACTCTTTCAGAGGATTAAAGATGACTAAGAAGAGAAGGGATAAACAGGGATGAAGAAAAACCAGAAGCATTCAATGCTGCTCTTTTTTTCTTCGGTTTCTAATAATACTGATAGGTCTTGGACTGCCCAGTCCTCTGAGATGCAGGACCATGGTTGAGGAAACAGTACCATTAACATTTCTTTACCAAGAGGGTAACGAAACTTTGAAACAGGCTTCCTAGAAAGGTGTTAGGCAATGTTTAAGAGGCATTTGAGCAATGTCTCTAACGTGTTTTAACTTTTGGTCAGTCCTGAAGTGGTCAGTGAGTTGGACTGGATATCATTTGTAGGTCCCTTCCAGCTGTGCTGTGCTTTTCTCTTTCATTGTGAGAGTGGTTGGCCACTGGAAGAGATTGTCCAGAGAGGTTGTAGAGTCCCTACCCTTCGAGATACTTGAAACTCAACCAAGCATGGCCCTGAACACCTCTTCTGGTTTAGGTGACCCTGGTCTGAGCAGAGTCTGAACAAGACCATCTCTAGAGGCACCTTTCAAACTCAACATCTCTGCCATGCAGAGCTCTTGGGCTGGGGCCTGACTGCAGATTTCTTCCATTAAGTGTTGCTAGTGAAGTGACCTAAAAAAATGCTCTCACAGACTACTTGCTTTAGAAGATTTTTGGGTTTTGCTGTTAAATGAAAGCTTATGGCCCAGTGTGTGCACTTAACTGTTGATTTTTAGTAAAGCCGCTGGTGGATTTTTCTGTACTTTATGGCTAGTGGGGAAATACCCATTTTCAGTGGCATAGTGTGCTTCTCTGAGCTTTGAACATAGCACCAGGTCACGTAAAAAGGGAGCATGCTCAGTCAGATCTTCCCCATGTTCACTAGCTTTTTAGCAGGTTGTGAACTGAATATTAATCTAGCTCCTGCTGTTCTCCTTGCTATTACTCCAAAACAGCACCGCAGTCTTTACTAGGTGCAGTGACTTTTTCAGATGCCTTTTAGCATTTTTCCCCTGTGCCAGCTCTCTGAGAGACCTGACACAGAGATGAAAAGGCTTTATGACTCAGAAACTGAAAATTGCTCACATTACCATGGCATTGTATCATCTTGTCTCATGTTAGCCTTCAGCCAAAAAGTAGTACCACCTGATCTGTTGGTTAAATGCCCTTTCCCAAGCCTTCACTACTCAAAGTGAGTTGTTAGAAGAACAAAGCCTTTAAGAAGAAAAAAGCCAGATGCCTGTTGGATTGAAGTTGATGGAGGCCTTTCCCTTCATCCTGATCACCATCTACAGTCTATCTCAGGATCAGCCCTGTCCCACACTTACTCTGTAGCATCATCACTGCTGGCTTCTGCAGGCCTGAGGAGGAGGAAGGCAATCCAGCCAAAGGCTCAATGTGTCCAGGGTCTATAGGGTCTTAGTCTGCAACTAAGGAGATATCAGTGATTTCCACCAGGACACAAAGAATCTTGTCAGCAGGAAGGATGTATGGGCAGAGTACTGCCTTCCCCAAAAGTAGGAAGGAGAAGGGTGATACTGCAGCAAAACCTGAATGAAGATAGCCACCAGGCAGGCCTGGCACACATGCTCAAGCTCCACCATCTACTGATTAGGGGAGTCCATGGCACCTCATCACATGGCTATCCCAGCTCAACAGCTGCAACACTTGCACATCTTCAGACACCCCAGTTGGTACGTCAGCTCAGTTGGCTCCTGCACCCCAAGTATGGGAACACTGGGGATCTTGCATATGGTAAGATGCTTGCCCAAGTGATGCACCCTCAGCAGAGATAACAGCCAACCCAGCAGTGGTAAATGAGGGAGGTGGGAAACATGCAGGACACCTCACCCCTTTGCAAGATAGTTGGGCATTGTGGAGTTCTCTTCTTGGATCTTTAATTTTTTCATTTCCAGTTTTGTCATGGGTGAGGTGTGCATTCTTGTCTACAGTGTATTATGGACATCTCAGAAGGCACAGTACCATTTGAAGAGCAGGACTGAAAACATCATGAAATGCTGTCTCTGCTTCTTGTCTTCCAGAAAAGGCCATGATCATCAGGCAAACATAGGAGTATGAGGAGCACTTTGCTAGGGCCATGCTATCCAAAAATGGCTGCCTAAAGTCAAGCTTCTCAGAATGTGCTTAGACATCTGAAAAAGGGCTTTGTTCTGCTTTGTTTTCATAAAATGTAGAATATCTAACGATGTTTTCACAAACCAGGCATCAGAATGAAAAATAAGTGTTGAAATGACACCGTGGTTTGTAAAGCTCTCTCAAAGGCTGAGGTGAGAAAATAAATTGAGGTTAACAAGAGATGTTGGGAAAGTGGAGAGGCAGGAAATTAAACCGTACTGTTCTCAGCACTTACTCGGAGAAAAAAAATTAATAGCATTTTGTTTTGTAGCAAACAACTTTCGTAATGGTTCCTAGCAAATAGCAGCCACAGATACATGGCTTTATCAGAAAGCTGGCAAGCGACAACACAAGGAGCACAGATGGGAATGCAGAGATGGAAAAATAGGCAGAAAGTATTCTGGTTTGCATCTTAAGTATGTATAAGGTACTACCCTGGTTTCTAATTATAGGCTGTGCAGGAAGTAACAGCTATAGTTCAGGTTTCTTGACATTCTTATCTGCATGTCTTCTGTTGCTTTCGACATCAACAGATTGTTTAAGCTACTGTTTTCCATGGTGGGTATCTGCCTCTGGCTGAATATACTTCAGACAGAATCACCCCAACTATTTCAATGTTTTTGAAGGAGAAGAATAGGGGAGGTAATCCTGGAACTCTACCCATCCTAAAGAAACATTTGTGGATTTTTTTTTGTAATCTGTGTTTAAAGATATACCCCTATAAAGCTTTATATTATTTTTGACAAGTTACTGAAACCAGTTTAATACTAAAAGAGAGCCCCTAGCATAACCATTGTCCAGATAGGCAATCCTCATTATTGCCAAGGTGACATCAATATTAGTGCCCATCAAGAATCCAAGGACAGAGCCATAGTCTCAATAGTCTGTCTTTCTCTTGTATGCTGTTTGGACACATTCAGTAGGCTCAACTTTCGCATTGGCACCACCTGGGATCTCTGTCCTCCTCCCACTCTGACTGCACTGTGATCCTGCACTTGCTGATCAAAATAGCTTTCACTGCAGTGTTCCTGGCAGGTTCTAAAATTTGGGCCAGCCTGACTCAAAGCACACTAAAATGTAGCAGTAGTATTAGTCTGATAAGTCATCCCATTTGGAATGTTTCTTGACAAAAAACTGATTAACTTGAGATAATTCTTCTAGTGCATATCTTTGGAGGACACTGAAAAGTTATATTCATAGCTACAGGTGAGGAAATTCCTATTATTTTTATATTCCTAAAATAAGTGTATGGAGAAGATATAAAACTGTATTAGTAGAGACAGTATAATTAGAAAAGGAGCTGCTTTCTTCTTTGTATGGAGAGTAAAGGCCAGAGTAATTATGCTGGTAGCTAACTATAAAAAATGTCAGTGCCAAAAAAGGGTAAACCACAGATGAAGGAAAAGTGACAGAGAACACTCAGAGACACAAAAACAGCTTAGACTTGTGCTGGGAGGCAAAGTGAGGCAAACACCTACCAGAAAACTCTTAACCCTTTTTCAGGGTCAAGCATTACTGAAAGAAATTGGACATTATTGTCCTTGAATGATATGAAAACACAAGTAAACAGTGTGCTATTGTTTTCTAGAGCAATATGTTTTTTCTTCTGCTTAGGAAGGCTGATGTGTAAAATGCCCACAGCTATAAAGGCAAATGCAATCAGAACTAAGGCAGCTGTTGTATGGAGTTCTCTGGATGGCAGGGACCAGAGAAAAAAAAAATAGTGAAGAAAGAGAGGAAAATAGATGCAATGTTAAAAACTTTTTTTTTCTCTTGGTAAAATGTAGAATAGGGTCCTGAGGACCTTTGTGGTGTTTGTCTTTTAGTAATTCTAAGGGATGCTCCATCTATGTAAAAACCAGACCACTGAGGAAGCCCCAGTTAATAAAGTTATCACTACTACCATCACAGCCCTTTCCAAGTACAGTTCTTATGAGCCAGTGCATGTCTGGGACTGGTAACAGTGAAGTTAAAAAGCCATCCTTGCTTTAGAGACTAGCCACATCTTCATGCTCCCCTTCACTGACATGTTGGCAGCTGCATCCCGCAGCAAACTTGTTGTCAGGGTTTGATTAAGCACCCTGATGTACTCTATTTATGAAAGCTGATGGTTTCTTACTCCCTTAAAAAGCCCAGTGAGTCCATGGGCAAGTGTCCTGTATCATGAGTTCTCACTGGGTTAGCCATCTTGCTTGGAGTGATTGAGAAGTATTGGGACTGCAAAGTGCTTGAAGGATACAAAACTGTTTAGGACATGCAGTGTTTACACAACAGGGTGAGTGACTACAGACCTGTGACAAAGGAATGAACCTTATCCATGTCCAGATTCTGGGGTACTGACACCTCTATTTTTGAAATGTGCTCCCAGAGAATCAGTCCTTGATGTGGTTTCTACAATGGCATTTTCTCCCTTTAAAAACCAATTAATTGCTTCCCAGCATCATTGGGGGAGACTGAGTTCAGCTGTGCCTGTAAGGTACCACCTGGACAATCAATCAGCTGGCTGCACTATTGGGTGTGGTGGGTGGCTTTAAAAGTCCAGGAGGGAACCTTCCTTTCTGTTTACTTAGAAGGAGTGTTGAAGGAGCATGTGATGTTGTGAAGAGTTAGGAGACTCTTGGGGGAAAGCTGATTTGCCTCTTGGAGGAGTATGTTAAAAACCAAGCCAACGCTCACTGAGGACCTACTACTGAGGAAGTTTGCAGGGAAGTTGCCTTCCTGGGTGTCTTCTCGGAGATGTGTGAGCTGAAATGAACAGAAAGGATGGATGTTGCAATATGGTTCAGAAAGGTAAGAAAGGCTGAAAACTCACCCTGTGATATTTAACTATAGTTGATGCTGTGCAGGGGCTTGAATGAAAAGCTTGTGAAGGTAGCTCGTTACTCTTTTCCTCAACATCAAAGAATCATGCATTCAGCATGGAGCAAGAAGTTCTGTGTGTTATCATGGAATAACTGAAGCTCGTGAAGTTAACAATGTACTTGTCTCCAAAAGACTTGTTTGAGTGTATGTGGCTAAAGACAGACTGCAAATGCTAAGTACTAGGTAAGGTAAATCTGTAATGTGTAAATAATTAATATAAAGTGTCTGCTTTTTTCACTTTCCTGAAGAAAGTTAGGGAGATGAATACAAGTATCTGTCACAGGGCATAACTGAGGACTTTAAGAAGCTCAAGAAGTCTTACTCTTCTCATAGTGAATTTACATTAGATGGCCACACTAGCAAAACGAAGCTGTTCCCTTTGACAAAGCTGTCTGGTTTTAGGGCCAGGCTTTGATACAAGTATGCTGGTTTTTGCATCTTGTGTCTGGGAACACCATTTGTAGCTCTGGATCCTGAATGTTATGCAGCAGGGCCCAGGGGTTGTACTGCTGTGCTCTTCACCATGTGAGGTATTGTGCCCTAATACCCAGTTCAACAGGTTTATGCAGCTGCACTTAAGTCTAGAGCTCTTCAGGACTCTGGTGACCAATTGTTTCTCGTACTTAATGCTTCAAGGCTGTCCTGGCTTCTCGACTTCAGGTTTCTTTCCCCTCCTGGAAGAGTGTAGGGAGCACACCCATCAATCCAGCACAAGCTGTTTCTCCAGGTCTCAGAAACCGAGCCTGAAATGTCCGAGTGAGTTTCCTACGTGCCGCTAGATGGTGCCTCCTGATCGCGCTTGCTGGGAAAGCAGCGCTGCTCCTCCGGGCAACCAAACGCAGGGAAGGCAGGGGAGGGGGGGATTGAGCAGCGGGTTGCGGGAGCAAAACGGCTCAGCTCCGCCTGCGGGTGCGTGGGCAGCTGAGAGCTGCAGGCTCGGGCGGGTTGCGCTGCCTCTCGGAAATGTAAGCGGAGGTTGTTTTGTCCTCTTTAGAGGACACTGATCTCTGGAAGTACTAACTTCTGCAGGGCCCAGTGATCGCTTCTGCACCTGCAATTCATTTCATTTCATAGACGACTTGTGAATATAAGCTACTTGAATTTCGTTCTGCACTGAAAGGAAAGAAATCACAGGTTACCCAGAATCAGAAGTTCTCTCTAAAGCATCTTCTCTTATTGGGGGCAGCTGACATCATGTTAGTGCTCTGAAGGGTTTATGTTATTCAATTAATAAGGCTGTTACACTACCACTATGGTGAATAAAACCCTCTAAGACTTGTGTTGAAGTGTTAGAAGGCAGTATTTCTTATCGCAGCACTGGGTGCACAGGGGATCACTCCTTCTATGTGATGGTTGTGTTTTTGTTTTGTTTTTAATTTAAATTAAGACCTAATACCTTTCTTTGTTAAAATAAATGATAAAAATAAGTCAGAGTAGCACAGACTTGTGTCTTAGATGCATATTATAAGTCTGGCCTGGCTTCATTTGAATATGCAGAGTCAATACTACTGAAGGCAACAATATTGAATGGTACAGTCCCAGGAGTTTGTCTTGTGTGCATTTACCAGAAGAGTAATGATGAGCTCACTTTACTGTCACTGGCCCGTCCCCTCACCCTCTCTTCTAGCATTGCCAGCAGTTGTTGTCTTTGGTAGTGGAAGAACTAGGGGGTGGATGAGGGCCCAGGAGGGGAGGAGCTGCATTGGCCTCTGCTTTGCTGTTCACATCAGGTCTGTGCTTGCCTCAGGGCTTGGTGCATTGTCAGAAATACCTCTCTGAGAGGATTCTTCCAAAATACTTAGGACCATATTCTGGCTTGTGTAAGTCTGGGGTTACCCACATCAATGATTGTATTCAGTGACTCAATAAATCCAGACTGGTGTCTGTCAGTTGTCTGAATGACAAATATGATAAATATTTTACCATGTTTTCACTGCACCCGGGTTCAGTTCTATTCTTCACCTTGCCTTATTTATTCCTCCCCTTTTCTATTTGCTCCAGTGCTTACTCTTCTGTTATTGTAATTGTACTACTAAAGCGTGCTTTCTTCTAGGGGATGAAAGTCTTGGTTCCAAGGTATGTCATTTTCTGCCACTGTTTCAGTGCTGTGGTTTATGCCAAGGCTGATGGGGAGGAGAAATCATGTCTAGAAGCCCTTGTGGGAAGGGTGTGCACTTTCCTGCAGTACAAATGAAGAGACAGGATGTTGCTATGTTTAGCTTGAGTTCCTTTTGGCAATAAACCATTGTTCATACAATATCTTCCATAAATTCCAGGTGGGTCTTTGAAATCCCATCCAGAATACTATGATTCCAATGAAAAGCAGTGAAATTTCAAGATACTGGCTAGCACATTTGGAACATATGATATGAAAATATGTAAAGCCTTGAAAATCAATTTGTTTGGATAGTAAGAGGTAACTCTGCAATTAACAAGTCAGTAACACTGTAACCACTTGAGTCCCTGGGTACTTTTATTTAATCGGTCTGTGGTACCTACATTTCAAGGATAATTAGTGGTAGGAGAGGTCTGGAAAGGTTTAGAAAAAGTTTATAAGGTTAATTCAGGAAAATGTATGTAGCAAAAGTCATGATTAGTTTGCTTATATGAGAGATGATGACTAATGTGCTATAGGAGTCTACAAAACTCTGAATCTACTGCTAGATGGCTGTCTAACCCAAGAGAAAATTCTGATACACAGTAGCTGGCACCTGAAGTGAGGCAATGTCTGACTAAAAATTTAGTTCCAGCTACCAACAGTGAGGATAATTGGTTAATAGGATGACTAATTGCAAGGAGGGCATGAGGACTCTGAGACTTAAATCTTGATTAAAAACCTGGCACTCGTTCTCAGAATGCTTTGTATGCCAATGATGGGTTCTGGGCTTGATGCAGAAATTTCAACAGAAGTTTAGTTCTGCTTTGTATAGTGTGAACTTCAGTCTCTGAAACGAAGCATTCATAGAACAGCTTCTGAGTTGGTAAGAAGTACACTTGTGTGGACCACTTATTGGGAATAAGGGTTTTTGTTATATAATACAAGTGAGGTTGAAACAGGATAAATGAGCTTTACACAGTGACATCAACCAGTAGAAAGTGTGTGCACGTGAGTATTCATTGGAGGTAAGGCAGAGGAGGCACCACAACATTTCCTTTTTGGTTTTACACCCTCATACACTTACTGTGAGAGGTCAGCCTAAGACCCAGCATGTGGCAGGGCTGTGCCATCTCTTGCTCTGATCTTTCACAAAACATGAAGTACTAAAAGGAAATGCTGTCATCTCTTGTCTTAACTTACAGCTTGGTACTATTTGCTCTCCATTGTGGTGTTAAGCTGGTTTGGATACCTACCTATGGTAGGACACTTTGGTGTTTCTCTATATGCCTTGACAGGTGCGCTCAGTCCTATATGTCTGTAGTCAGTGGTCTGTTTTCTTCCACATTTCCTTCCTTTTTGGAGTTCATGCTTGCCTCGTGCATATTTTTTTCTGAGTTTGCACACTTTTGATTCTAAATAAGGGAGGTTGTATTGCACATATGGGATTCACTCAATGATAAGGCTTTGTGTAGCTGCTTCCCTTAGGCTAGAAGTGGAGGAGGTGTTTCTCATTCAGAGCTGTTGTGGTGACTGGAAGAATCAACTGGAGCAAAAGAGAACCTTCTTGGTCTGTGCAACTTTCACAGATAACTTTGAGGGACATCTGATGTTCCCTAAAAACCTGGCTGCTTAGCTGTGTTAATGGTGCTTCAGAGCACACTTTCTCTGCCTGTAGAACAGTGTTTAGTGGGTTTAGTCTGGCTTGCTTAAAAAGGCTTAATGTGTTTCTCCAGCTCATTCTCTCTTACACTCTGGGGCTAAACCAGAAAACTTTTGTAAGGAAATTTGGGGTCTATGGATGCATCCATATAGGATGTTACTCTAAAGAGCACCTGGTTCAGAGAAGAATGAAAGAGGGGGGACTTTGAAAGGTGCAAGTCCTACTATCAGTTGTTACTGCATGATTATTCCATCAAATAGATCCCTATAATTCTTGCAGGAGAGATGATCATAAGCAAGAGGCATGGGGCCAAAGTGTGCTTCCAGACTTCTTTAAAATTCATACTCACAAAATAGCCTCTGATATATTTAATTTGCAGGTGTAGTACCTTGATTGCTCTCTGTGATTTTTCAGAGACCTGAGCAGCTCCTCCAGCTGTTGCTAGCCAGAGGAACACAGCTGTTAGTGTTCCTTGTGAGACATAGCAAAGAGATGCAGCTGTGAAGCTGCTCTGAAAACTAGCTGGGGTCTTTGGAGAAACTGAGATTCCCTGACCCTTCAGTTCTGCGAAAGTGAGTACAAAGGGCCTCTTGTGATGCAGTAACCAGGCTATCATGTGGATTTTCTTGGTACTGTTGTGTTCTGTAGGAAAACAGAGGTAATGACCAGATGCCTCAGATGGAAACTTTGCTGCTTCCTCTTGCTGATGGTTGAAAATTTACCTCAATGACATTTCTAAGCCTCTGTAGCTTGCACGTAATGTAAGCCTTACCTACTTACTCACAGGTAAATCAATAGATTTTCATATTTAAATATCACACACACTCTTCATTGCATTTATGAACAAGTCCAGATTCTGAACCATTTGTAGGCTACATCCATGAGCAAAAACCTCTTATTGCAGGGACTCTGCTCTCTCCATGCTATGAATAATGCAGAAGAATTGCTCTGTTGAAGCTGGCTTCATTGTCAGTTTAAGCTGAACATGAATAATTGAACACAGTTTCTTTTCAGGGACAAGAGCAGCTGCCATCTAAGCTGTTTAACCCCCTTTGCCTTCTCACATTTCTCCTTAAACTTGTTAAAGCTCCTGGTGCTTAACCATGCCATATAGGAATGCATCAAATTCATTTGGGGTTTTTCACTTGCTNGAAAAAAGCTGATCTTAATTAGATGAGAATTAGCAGGAAGAACAGTTGCTACTGTGAGAAATACTGGCTATTTTTATTACCTCAACTGATTGATTTTTTTTTTTTTAAATGGAACTTGTAATGATGGAAGCTGGTCTGCAGAATTGAACTCTTTTGTTCAATGAGAAATTCAGTGTTTATCATCTATTCTTAAATGAAGTTGTTTCTTCAGGGAGAGCATGTGTAGCAGATGTTCTAATCAGATGTGAGGTTCATGATGGGGAAAACTGAAGGGAGGGTGATTTTTATTTTTTTTTTCTTAACCTGATATGTGAGTGTTAGGAAATCATGAAAAGGACCCATAAATGCTCATTCTAAAAACAGTACAAGAGCACTGAATTTCNATGGTAGGACACTTTGGTGTTTCTCTATATGCCTTGACAGGTGCGCTCAGTCCTATATGTCTGTAGTCAGTGGTCTGTTTTCTTCCACATTTCCTTCCTTTTTGGAGTTCATGCTTGCCTCGTGCATATTTTTTTCTGAGTTTGCACACTTTTGATTCTAAATAAGGGAGGTTGTATTGCACATATGGGATTCACTCAATGATAAGGCTTTGTGTAGCTGCTTCCCTTAGGCTAGAAGTGGAGGAGGTGTTTCTCATTCAGAGCTGTTGTGGTGACTGGAAGAATCAACTGGAGCAAAAGAGAACCTTCTTGGTCTGTGCAACTTTCACAGATAACTTTGAGGGACATCTGATGTTCCCTAAAAACCTGGCTGCTTAGCTGTGTTAATGGTGCTTCAGAGCACACTTTCTCTGCCTGTAGAACAGTGTTTAGTGGGTTTAGTCTGGCTTGCTTAAAAAGGCTTAATGTGTTTCTCCAGCTCATTCTCTCTTACACTCTGGGGCTAAACCAGAAAACTTTTGTAAGGAAATTTGGGGTCTATGGATGCATCCATATAGGATGTTACTCTAAAGAGCACCTGGTTCAGAGAAGAATGAAAGAGGGGGGACTTTGAAAGGTGCAAGTCCTACTATCAGTTGTTACTGCATGATTATTCCATCAAATAGATCCCTATAATTCTTGCAGGAGAGATGATCATAAGCAAGAGGCATGGGGCCAAAGTGTGCTTCCAGACTTCTTTAAAATTCATACTCACAAAATAGCCTCTGATATATTTAATTTGCAGGTGTAGTACCTTGATTGCTCTCTGTGATTTTTCAGAGACCTGAGCAGCTCCTCCAGCTGTTGCTAGCCAGAGGAACACAGCTGTTAGTGTTCCTTGTGAGACATAGCAAAGAGATGCAGCTGTGAAGCTGCTCTGAAAACTAGCTGGGGTCTTTGGAGAAACTGAGATTCCCTGACCCTTCAGTTCTGCGAAAGTGAGTACAAAGGGCCTCTTGTGATGCAGTAACCAGGCTATCATGTGGATTTTCTTGGTACTGTTGTGTTCTGTAGGAAAACAGAGGTAATGACCAGATGCCTCAGATGGAAACTTTGCTGCTTCCTCTTGCTGATGGTTGAAAATTTACCTCAATGACATTTCTAAGCCTCTGTAGCTTGCACGTAATGTAAGCCTTACCTACTTACTCACAGGTAAATCAATAGATTTTCATATTTAAATATCACACACACTCTTCATTGCATTTATGAACAAGTCCAGATTCTGAACCATTTGTAGGCTACATCCATGAGCAAAAACCTCTTATTGCAGGGACTCTGCTCTCTCCATGCTATGAATAATGCAGAAGAATTGCTCTGTTGAAGCTGGCTTCATTGTCAGTTTAAGCTGAACATGAATAATTGAACACAGTTTCTTTTCAGGGACAAGAGCAGCTGCCATCTAAGCTGTTTAACCCCCTTTGCCTTCTCACATTTCTCCTTAAACTTGTTAAAGCTCCTGGTGCTTAACCATGCCATATAGGAATGCATCAAATTCATTTGGGGTTTTTCACTTGCTTGAGTTTGTGTCACAAATAATCTGCTATGCTTATTAAGCAGAAGGCCTAAATGAGGCCTAGTTACAATTATTATTATGCCATTTGTCTCCAGCTTTAACTCATTGATTGCTGGCTCCCTGCAGGATTCTACTGGGACTTCAACAGCAGGGTGCTGGTCAGCTAGTAAGTGCTTTCACAAAGCTAAACTTTCAGCAGTGAGAAATATCATTAAGACGTGTCAAGAGATTAAATATTTAAGCAATTGGTGTGGAAGCTGTGGCATTAATAGCCTGTCAGTTAAACTTCAAAGCTGTAATTGACTTCCCCATGGATCAGTGTTAGTTCCATTAGGAGAGGGAGGAAAACCTGTGATTCAAAATTCCCATGTGATTTTTTTTTTTTTTTAAATGGAACTTGTAATGATGGAAGCTGGTCTGCAGAATTGAACTCTTTTGTTCAATGAGAAATTCAGTGTTTATCATCTATTCTTAAATGAAGTTGTTTCTTCAGGGAGAGCATGTGTAGCAGATGTTCTAATCAGATGTGAGGTTCATGATGGGGAAAACTGAAGGGAGGGTGATTTTTATTTTTTTTTTCTTAACCTGATATGTGAGTGTTAGGAAATCATGAAAAGGACCCATAAATGCTCATTCTAAAAACAGTACAAGAGCACTTAGAGTGACTGTATCATAAAACTTCACCCCTTGAAAATGCTTACTTGTAATTGCCCAATTACACTTTTGATATAGTGATTTCATCTATATACTTGCAAATTTGACAAGTGTCTTACAAATATATTACAAGTGTCTGTCAACTCAGGAGTCTACTACATATTATAATGAGTATACTTGAAGATGTGTTTGTTTTTCCTAGCTTTTTCCTTAGAAATCGTGTTCCTTCTTGGTTAGCAAGTCTCTATTTACATGCTTCTTCTGAAGCATGTGAACATGCGTCTATCTATGAACATGAATCTGTCTGGACTTGCAAGGCCTTTGACACAGTCCCCCACAGCATCCTACTCATCAAGTTGGAGAGATGCAGATTTGATGGATGGACCATTCAGTGGATAAGGAATTGGCTGGATGGCTGCATCCAAAGGATAATTGTCAATGGCTCAAACTCCAGATGGAGAGCAGTGACAAGTGGTGTCCCTCAGTGGTCTTTGCTAGGGCCTGTGTTGTTTAACATTTTTATCAATGGTATAGTGGGATAGAGGCACCATCAGCAGGTTTGCAGATGACACAAAGCTGAGTGGTGCTGTCAATAAACCAGAGGGATGGGATGTCATCCAGAGGGACCTGGACTGACTGGAGAGGTGGGCCCAGGTGAACCTCATGAGGTTCAACAAGACTAAGTGCAGGTCCTGCACCAGGGCCAGAACAATCCCCACTATCAATCAATATCAATACAGGCTTGGGGATGAGGTGATAGAGAGCAACCCTGCAGAAAAGGACTTGGGGGTTCTGATAGATGAGAAGCTGGACATGAGCATGCAAAGAAGCATGGCTAGTAGGTGAAGGGAGGTGATTCTCCCCCCTTTACTCGGCTTTCATAAGACCCTTCCTGGAGTACTGTGTTCAGCTGTGGTGCCCCAGCATAAGAAAGACATGGACATGCTGGAGCAGGTCTAGGGGAGGTCCATGAAGATGATCAGGGCACTGGAGAACATCCCCTGTGAGGACAGGCTGAGCAGGTTGGGATTGTTCAGCCTGGAGAAGAGAAGGCTCTAGGGAGACCTTCTATCAGCCATTCAATACTTAAAGGGGGCCTATAAGGAAGATGGGGGAAACTCTTTATCAAAGAGTGTAGTGATAAGATGATGGGTAACTATTTTAAACTGAAAGAGGGTATATTTAGATCAGCTATTAGGATGAAATTCTTCAGTTAGAGTGGTGAGATACTGGAACATACTACCTAGAGAAGCTGAGTGCCCCATCTCTAGAAGTGTTCAAGGCTGCGTTGGATGAGGCTTTGAGCAACCTAATGTAATGGAAAGTGTCCTTTCCCATGGCAGGAGAGTTGGAGCTAGATGATCTTTAAGATCCCTTCTAACCCAAACCATTCTATTATTAATACATATATTAAAGTTGTCTCTGAAAATAGTTTTTGAAGGGAACAAGGGAAGCCATGTATGGGAGGGTCTTCATACTTCCAGAAATATACTTCTAGAAATAAACTGCTTCATATTTTAGATACCATGATGAAATTGTATATATTCTGTGAAACTGATGTCTTACAGCAAAGCGTGGGCTGTTCTAGGGTGTTATGGGAAGCAGAAAAACAGTTCTGTGCAACTGACTGTGTGATAGCTGTTGGAGGAAAGCTGTAATGACTCATAACCTGTTATGCCTTGTGTCTTATGGTATTCCTTAGAATTGTAGTCTTTTGCCAAAGTTTCCTTTCCCAGCAGCTGTAAAGTTGGCTCTCAAATTCCAGCATCCAGATTCGATGCATTCTAGTGGTGTCATTGCTTTCACCCTGTGAAATTGGTAGTGTAGTGTGGGATTTCTGCTTAAAAATAAGTAAATTTTAAAAATCTAGACTGCTGAACAGGTGTGATTCAGGAGAAGAACTAAGAGACAGGAGCAGGGGACCTGGATGATCTGAGATCCAGTCACTGTCACTGCAGCAAAATAGGTGGAGATTGAATCTTTTGCATTTTATAACCTGTGCCATGCTAGTGGCCTGGCTATAGTGTGTGAGGATGCTGCTGAGCTAGCTGATCTTTCCTGAGCTGAGTTACAGCCATGCAGTAAAGACCTCATGTGTTATGTTCACTTCATGCTGAGTAGGACTCTGCTGAGGAAGGGCCAAGTTCACAGGTTCCTTCCAGGAGACTCCAAAGAACTGTGGCTCCTACCAGTAACATTCTTGAGAGAAATATAAAAAAGTCTCACTCTCCAAGCCTTCTTGCCACAAAGATTTTTTTTCTGATAAGAAATCATCACAAAAACCTTTAAATCTGACTGCACCATTAATTAAACATCCTGGTTTATAAAAAAAAAAAAAAGGCCCAAAGCCTTTTCTTTACAGATATCTTAGCCTTATCCTGACTTAAAAATTTCAACTGGTTTCAGGCAGCCCATTTACTTGAAAGCTCGGCTAGTTTACTGAGCAAAAGGCACTGAGGAAGTTAGTGAGAGGAATAAAACTTAAACATGAGCACTTTGGTCCTATTTGGTCTGAACAGTAAACAACCCCAAAGAGACTGTGGCAATCTGCCTCCTCAGCTGTGCCAGTGAGGCAGAGAGAGAGAAGTCTAAGTCAATTGGACATAATCAAGCTGCAACAGGGTAGGT